>JAVQJD010081865.1:0-89472 GCA_036023655.1 Nannoperca australis | reverse complement strand
GTAGCTGTTCCCCCATTTCTAGTCTTTATGCTAACCTAAGATAACCAATAGCTCGCTCCAGCTACAAATTTACTGTACAGACGTGAAATTGGTATAAATGTTATCATCCAACTCTTTGCAAAAAGCCAATAAGCACATTCCTTGGCTTTGTCCAACTATTCCTCTTAACAACAGTTACACAGAGTTTAAACAGTACATCTTGGAGTCAGTTCTTCATTCCAAAGTATCAAATTTTGTTTGACTAAACTAAACTGTAGTCAGATCTGTAAGGCAGTTTATTGATGGCGAAACTAATCAGAACGGAATGTAACTGGCGAATTAAATCACACCATACGCCATCCCAAAAATCAACAACCTGAACACACAGACACTCACTCAAACACGCACACACACACACACACACAGGCAATATCTGCCTAAGCCACCAGTCAACCATCATTGCTCCCAAGCCACAGTGTAAGTGTTATGATCTGAAAGTTACAATATTCCTCCCAACAGTTCCCCTCAGCCTCTCCTCTCTCATGTGCTCCTCGCTCGCTTCTCCCTTTCTGACAAAGGCTGCACGTCCTGCTCCCTCTCCCCCATGTCAGGTGCGTTTAGCATGGCTTTGAACGCCATGCCTCCATATTTTATTGAACACATTGTTGGTTGATGCTGGATTCCTCCACAATGCCTGGCGATGGGTTCATGCATTAGAGATGTGAGCTTTGGACGGGGGGCCGGAGGAGGATGGAAAGAAAATATAAAAGATGAGGGGGCCAGAGTGTGTTTCTCTCTGTGTTTTGGTGGACTATATAGAAGTCGTTGTTATTTAGCATTTCGGTATTAGTTCATGCTCGCTGCAAAGAAAAATCTATGAGTGCTCTCACAGATTCTCTCTCAAGGATAAGAGCTCTATGAGTGCTCTTATCCTCGGTGTATCTGACTGTTTCACATTGACTTGTTTTCTTCTCTCAGCAGGCGTATCTATAATATTGTTTTTTCAAGGTATTCCTTGAATCTGTACTCAGTTTTGACAGTGTGAGGTATTCGACCACCAGGAATTGAGAGAGTCTGACAGTTGGTTTTACTCTCTACCTCTCTTATCCAAACTGTTGCTTTATCTTGTTATGACACTTTAGTCCAGTGTAATAAAAACACACCTAGACATTATGAGTCATCTTTGTGACCCTTTGCTTTCACCTGGAATACATTCTTGAGTGTAGCATGTATAGAAAGGGATCTATTTGCATATGGGATGAGCCCAATTGCCCTTCATATATAGTATGTGCGAAAATACTGATTAATCCCCCAAAGGGGGGTGTGTGTAAAACACATATATGCAAACTCCTGATTGTTATGTGTTGCAATAGCAAAATTAGACAGTGAAATGTGTCGGGCCTTAAATTAGCGCCCCATATTTTAGTGCCATTTCCAACAGTCGCATGTTGCAAAGGCCTCCACAGACAAGAGGCATCTCACTTGTTTTCAGACAGCCTCCTATCACCTCTGCATCACTTTTCATGCATTTGCATAAATTCCTGTTTCTGTGAGAGTCACTGAGTTTAGAATTTTTCTTTTGTCTTAGTTTTAGTAAGTTGTAAATAAGTAGTGTCCAAAGGTAATCTTAAACTAGCAAGCTAATGCTAGTGTCTGTATAGCTGTTGGATTCTTTACAAAGCCTTTGTAAATGTGCTACTAGAAAATGTGTTTTGGGCTTTTTTGTAATTGTTGGGGCATTCTTTGACTGCGACGCCACAGCCAAACAGATGTTTAATTTACAGCTAACAATTACACTCTGAGGAACCTTGGGGAGAGGGGAAAAAAAGGTTTTTTTAAACAAAATCTTCACATGACGTGCCCTCTCTCCAGCACCTAGCAGATTTATTTGAAACGAAACAGTTTGCGCTGATTTCTCATTTACCTCTCAACCCCCTCAGTCCGGGGAGTAATAATCTGGCTTCCTGTAGACTAAACATAAAATTAAATAGCAATCTGAAAAAAAGAACTAACATCAGCGACTTTTACAGATAAAAGTGCCACGGCTCGCCAAGTAAAAAGGCGGATAAAAAATGAATATATCTTTTTTTTTTCTCTCTCTTCCTCTTTTTACCTTTGCATATGTTAGAGCAGCTTGATTAACGGCCGGGCCGTCCAAAAGCTAATTATTTTATTGAGTTGGGGGACGAGGCGGGATCCCACCCCGGGGATTTGGCTTTGGCTTTGGCTTTGGCTGCAAAATAGAAAAGGGCCCCACATGTGATGTGTGATTTCTCCCTCCTCCCGGTGCCCGTCCTGCACAGTGACAGCAGGATGAGCCTCAGGTATGGGTGGTCTCATCTCTCGTCTATCAATAAGGAGCTTACTTGCCGTACTGGAAATGGGAGGGAATACAATACCGTTGCAATTTGATTTTAAGCCCCACAGGTCAATCTCCTGAACCCCTTTTTCAGGCAGTTCCTTTTATCATTCTTTTTCCCCATCCTACAACTCTCTCTTTTGCTTTCTCTTTCTGAGTCTCTATCACTCCCTGTCTCTCTCTCTTGCTGTCGTTCTCTTTTGCTTTTTCTAACTCACTGTCTATATCACTCAAATTCTGCAAGTTCAGGCTGGGAATGTCATGGTGACATTTCTTTCCAGTTTCCAGGGCGATCAGCTATATGGGTGTAACTTGTTATTCTGATTACTAATGCATTTGTTTCTGCATATGTAACCAGAAATGAGTTACTATCCATAACTTGCAATAGTTTTTTAGTTGCGTTTAAATGTGATGACTGCAAATGAAAAAAACATCCATAAAATCGTTGATTCATGTACAGTATATATACAGGAGTTGTTTTGTATTGTTGGCAGTGACTATCCTGTCAACACCAGTATCATACGACCCCCTTTTAATTAACTTGAAAACAAAGTAGAGAAAAAGTGTACAAACATATTTCTAACTTCAATATTTTGTAACCAAATACCTTTGTGCAACCGTGTGTATGCATGCTGTATATGTGCACAGTTGCACGTGCATGCCTTTGTGTGTTTGTGTGTGTGTGTATATGCCTGCATGTCTTTGTCTTTTGTCTGTGATGCTGTATCGGTAGTATCTGATTGACCTCGCACCCCTGTCAACAAGAAGTGGCCCCTGGGCTGTAAGCTCCCCATGAAAAAAAAAAAAAGAACACCTTTATTGGCCACTATGTATCGAAGTTGGGGTGGGTGGTGGACAACAAATTGGCTCCTTCGTGTCTCCCTCTCCAAATGCTAAGGTTAGGCTTTAATTGTGGCACCTGGGTTGGAAAGCAGCAGCGTTATAGACAAAATAGCAATGATTGTGTCAGTGGACGTGTTGTGAATAGTTCACATAATACCAGTGTATACACAGTGGACACGGAGCCAGCCACCTTTGCTCCTCTCCCCTGTTCACGCTGAATAAGAATCTGACATAAATTCTGCACATATAAAATTAGTAAATGCCACTGTAGCCGTAGTTAAATATCACACAAACCCCCAGGGAGGGGTGGCGGGAGGGGGGTTGGGGGGGAGGTTCTGGCAAGTTACCTTGGCCTATTTTTTTTTTGTTGGGGGAAAAAAGGCAGGGGGAGGGGAAGGGAGTTGGACTAAAGGAGGAAGAAGGGATTGCGGGAGGTTAGAGAGAAAGAAAAGGGTGAAGGGGAAAGAAGGAGGGAGGGGAAAACAGCTGTACATCATCAGAGAGGGTGGGGTAGGAGCAGTGGCGGGGCCGCCTGCGACAGAACGTTGCTTTCAGATATGGAGCTGTCATGCTTCACACTCCATCCTCTCCCCCTGCTGCTCTCCTTCCTTTCTTCATATTGAAACTATCAAATAAAACAGCGTCGTGCAGAAACCTCTTTCTTCAGCCTCTCAAATGGCATCATTAGAGGTTAAGTGCAGTCTAATCTCTCCCCTAATAAAGTTACTTTGAAGTGAGGAAAAAGGGTGGAGTGGGGCCAGGGGTTGTTCACACAGACTATTTAGTAAATTAGCTCTAGCAAAGTGTTGCTGGTGAAGGCTGGAACCCTGTTCAATGTGAAATCTGAACCACCCTCATACAGCTCTGTTGATCCTCGAAATAGTAAGGAGTAATTCCTGTCGAAAGTTGGTTCTCAGTAAAATTGGCTGTTGGGGCGTTGTTTGCTCCAGGATCAGTTACTGTTCAAAAATGGCTTTTGTTCACTATTTAAAATTCATATTTTTAATTGTGGCTGTTTTGACCTGTTTGTAGTGAGAAAGTGAATGAACAACAAACATTACTACCTGGCTGTCGACTGGAGAGTTATTTGAGGTAGAGGAGATCTTGCTTCCATTTACATCCTCTCGCATTCATCCCAATTAATAGAGACAACTTAAATGTAACATTTTTGTCTTCCTCTCCTTCTTTTCCACACTCGGACCCCTGCTTGTGTTCTCCCTGGTCCCTCCATCCTTATGTTTTTATACCAGCCTGTTGCCTCTGTCGCCTGGCATTGGCAAGGGGCCAGCCCTGGCGGGGAATGCCCCCCTGAGGGGGGTGTTTACAACAGTCAAGTGATGAACTGACATAGCAAAGCGTTGCAGACAAAAGACTCGACTGCTTCTGTTTTGTCTGGCACGCATGATGATACAACAGCCGGAGTGTTGTTGGCATTTCACGTTAATTGGAAGTCCTGGGCCCCAGCCAACACCAGCAGCCAAGATACAACAGGTCCGACACACACAGTCCTGCCAACAGGCAAATACATGCAGACAAATGTACTCAACAAGGGCAATTTCTGTCAAAAGTGATGCATGCATATTGCACATATGGGGGAATGTGACTCCCTAAATGTCAAAATGGCATTGAAACAGATTTATTATTGACTAAATATGTTCTAACAGGAAATGTCTGCAAGCTTTTTTTTAATTAATTGCTCAGTTTGCTTCAAAAGCGAGCTATTCCTTCATTAAGAGAAACATGAGGTATAATTTACTGTATGAACGGTTATTGTTAAGGCAGCTTACCTGATACAACACAGCCCAATGTGGTAGTGATTTGCAGAGTAAATGTTATTGCACTCACATGCATCAACGCCACATGTTTTCTGTGTCTTCTGTTGGAAATTCTTTCGCTGGAGGGGGGCTAGATTCCTTCTCCAAAGGGGATCATGTTAAATTACTCCAAACTGTTTAGTGTCCAACACACAAAATGGTGTTTCTTGACCATATGGAACCCTTTATGTAATGTTTTCCTTGTTGATATACAGAATCTATAACAAATGATAATGGTTTGCAGCTGTGGGACGGATGAGGCGTGGTGTCGGTCGATGGTTTGTTTGATGGCTTCAACATGAGTTGTGTGCCCAATCGTAATGCTTGCTCTCCGCCCCAACAATACCTGTCTCAATGTAAAGTTTATGACTGCTTTATTCTATCCAGTTAGGGTTAACTGGCAGATAGATTTAGGGCGGGGGAGGATCTAAAATTGCAATGCGAACGTGAGTACAGTGCTGAATGTGAAGGAGGTCAAAGAAGCTCAGCACCGAGTTGAGCTCAAATCAGGAACTGTAAAGTCCAATCAATCCACTGTTGATGTTTAAATTGATGATAAGTGAGGTAAACAATTGCATATGTAGAAAAGTAGATTTGGAAAAATATGAGTTCAGTTGTGCTACTCAGTGAAGACCACAGTGTCACACTGAAACAAGTAGTCCCTTTCCCACTGCCATCATATTGATTTAATCTTGCATATCCATGCAGAGAGAGATTGATTTTGTTGATTTTGAAAAGCCCAGAGGCTTGATTATACCTACCGGCGTGTGACTGAGTCACATCAAAACAATAATGGAGCATTTCTTAGATGACTGAACAGCTGCTAACCTGATAATCACTGATTTATATGCACATAGATCTGGTTTCTAACAACAAATCACAAACGATGGATACAGATGTTCATCGCGATGAGACAGCTCCCTCTCATCTATTGTCACCTCGAAGAAGGCGAGATATCTGGATGTGAAGGGGGGATAAATGGGAGATGCAGGCGACTTTCTCCGTCAGTCACTTCTAGCAAACTCGTTCCTGAAAGGGACACAAGCTGGACGAGAGGGGCATTGATGGAGAGCAAAGACTGCAACAGCAAAGAGGAGATCGGGGAAGGCCGGAGATTGTGACAGCTCCTCTGATGCAGTAGATGGAAAGTGTCCTTTTGGGAAAGGTGATATACTGTCTGTGACCACCAAAAAATGTAGGCAAAGCGGTGACAAATGGCCGAGTTTTTTGAGAGGGCCCAATTTGTCGTCTCCAATAAAGGCCATCGGTGCTCAACACTCTGGGCTCGTTGCCCAATGACTGGTTAAAGCCAAACTGATTGGATGTAATGTCTGACAGCTGTCGGGAGTCTGCACGAATTGAGTCAACTTCTGCATGCCATGCCAAGTTTCTGTACATCAATATGTATAAGGAGAGTGAAGAGGCCGAGAGGGCAAAGGAGAGTGAGAGCAAGAGAGGCTGCTTTACTGCAAATGCATGACTGCCTGTTGTGGTAACAAGAGGCCCCATCTGGCGCTGCTTTAGGTTCCCCAGGCTCCATGTGTAGACAGAGAAGAGGTTGGTGAATGGGCGGGGGGGTGGTGGTAGTATGTGAGGTTAGAGGGTAGAGTAAGTTGGGTGTTCGTGGTTACAGAAGGGACACCCCAGGCTCTGGGAGGCAGTTGGGTGAGAGAGTGTCTGGGTCAAGAGGGTCGACTCTATGGACTACCTCAGGGGCCGGCAGTGTGACAAATGGGCTAATGTGGTACTGGTGGAGATGGGTGGGCATAACATTAACCCTGTCGGATGAATTTAGTGAATATACTGTATGTATGTGTGTGTGTAGCCTGGTCCTAAAATGCACATCATTCGGGCTGTGTACAAAAAGTGAAAGAAATATGTTTCCATCAAAACATATCAAGAAGATCTGTTTACTGGAAGAATGAGAGGGTGTTACTGGATAGCCATACACATTGTCCTCTGGCACTGCAAGTTTAAGTTGCCTTTTTTAATGTGATTAGCCAGAGTCTGTTGTTGTCTCTTTAATATGAGACCCCAGTCATACCTGAACACTAATATACTTTAAGTAAGGCGATTCCAACCCCGTCACCTAAAACATATGCATAAAGAACATGTTTTGAAAGTTACGTTCCTTTTCTTTAAAATGTGATTAGGATTGTAATGAACGTATCTGCAAAACATTCCCAGGCAACACATTACATCAGTGTTTCTTACAATTCCTGCTCATGGAAACTGAAACATAGTTAACCTTTGAATGGTTATGTTTAGCCAACTCAAAGCACTTGGACGAGGTTAGGGAAAGGTTTGCGTATCATGTCACCGTTGACCTTGTATATATTCCTTTTTATATATTTAATATATAACAAAAAAAACAAGGCTTATATTTTTGTAGCCTAAACCTCCTGCACTTTGTACGCCGTCCATCCACCCTGACTACTTCCCTATCGCTATAAGAATCCGCCAGATCGATTTTTATCAACATAGCAACTACGATTCCTCCAAAGCTTATCAGGTAATACCATTTAATAGTATATAAACATAATTTTAGAAGATGGTGTTAGGGGGCCTTCTGAGATTTCCTTTGTCCGTTTCTACCAGTTGTGAGGAATACACATTCGGCCATTTGTTGTGCAGTGAATCCTATCTAATGACAAAGTAAAGTAAAGTGAAACTACAAACATCAAACCAGTCAACAGAACTGTCAGTAATTGACATTGTGTTACCAAGTGCAACACTTGTACAGTATTTTGATTCGTAGCAGCAGGTGTAACAAGTGTCCTAGTAAACCATCGCCATGAGCCAATACCAGGCCCCATAATTAGTTTGATTAATTATACCTGCGCTTTTCCCTGACTTTTTATGACATGTCAAAACGTTTGCTACAACAAAGGCCTGTGATGACAGAACAGGTATGTTATTGACATGTGCGGGTGCACGCTGCTGTACCGCGATTTCAACAGCTTTTATGTATGTTACGGGAAAAACTGACTAAAGATTTCGACCTGAGGTGAAAACAGACTTAATCTTAACTAAATGTACCGTTAACGGTTACCTTTGGCTTGACTAAAATCTATTTAAACTCAACCTCAAGCTTCACATGATGAACAGAATCTTAACATTATAGATTATTCACTGTACAGTGAGTTTCCTCACTAGTTAATGCGATTTATATGAGACTGTAGGTTCTGTGTGTTTTGTGTGGTCATCGCCTGCATGCTTATGAACCTGTTTGTGCATGTGCTTAACTTGCATGTGCATTAATGTGCAGGCGTGTACGCGCAATAGTAACACTCCCACCCCCCCTTCTTGCCCGGGGGTGTGAGGTTGATCAAACTCGTGGGCTTTTAGTGGATTTCAGATCTCTGTCACAGATTATCCCGCCATTAGCAGTCTCTGTTTGTTTGATTTCCTCTATCGATTAAAGGCAATCCCCAATCAAACAAGCTTTATTGATGAAACAACACAACCTTTTGGTCCCTGGATAAACACAACACGGGCCGTTGTGTACGCCGTCGTTGTCGGGGGCAACGACACCAAAAGTCACATTTCATCACGACTGAGCGCACCGCTGAGGTTTCCCAAAAGAGACTTGTAGAGGAATTATCTTTGACAGCACAAGCAAAGGCATGTGATTAGATGCCATATTGTTAGCGTTGCCATCTTTTACATACAATATTTATCCTATTGATTTCTTTTGATTAAAAATCTAAGCAGCCAGCATTGGCTTGTCACTGTGAAAATCTTCACATTTTCCCTCTTTTCGTGAGGGATGTGTGCCATGTGGATTAATATTTCAAAGTCTGGTAATTCATTTATGACAGGCAGCGGTTGTTACCGAGGGAAACCCAAAAAATAAAAAAAAAGAAGTGTTTTCACAAGGCACATTGTGAACGAACAACAGCTGTGTTGCTGTTGATGTTTTCATTTATGTGTTTGTGAAAGAGGCGCCGCGAATTGGCAGCGAGGGAGTCGGGAGCAAGAGGAACAGAGAACTTGCTAAATAATACAACAAATTACACTCCAACTTTCTTCCTCTGTGTCAAGGGGGGGGGGGGGACCGGATTTGAATATCTATTATTTACACAAACATCTTGTTAGCTAAAGAGTAAGCAGTTTGTTTACTAAATATGTGTTTTGGAGCTGGATAAAAAAAAAAAAAACAGCACAGCTGGATAATTCATGGAGCCAGGCATTGTTTGTTCACGCAATTCAAGCACTGTAAAATGTTTGGTGTCAGGCACATCCCTGCACATTAAAAATAGACTAGCGCAACACAGCAAAAGCTCGTGCTTTCCAGTCACTTATTCATACTAGCTTCCATACATTAATATTGCAGCTGGCATGCCAAGGCTTTGTGTGTGTGTGTGTGTGTGTGTGTGTGTGTGCGCTCACGCTTGCATGTGCCTGTTTTTACTCCCTGTTTTCTAATGCGCCTTGTCTCAGAAAACAGAGGCAGAAGATTTCTCTGCTGCTTTTGTCCCCCCCCCCAAAAAAAAAGAAAAAATTAATCCTCATTTTAAACGTCTGCTCTGGTAGCAGATCAGGCCAGGTGAGAGATTGTCTTCTCTTCCCGCCTTCAGGGCATCTCAAGCTCCATTTAATCCAAATGCCAATTTGTAGCACGCAAATAGGAAGAGGCTGGAGCCAGCTGCCTGGGTTGGCTGGCTTGTTTGGGCATTTTGTGCACATACAGTACAAAGGTGTGCATATCTTTGCATGTGTGCGTGCGTGCGCACGTGAGTTCCTCTGTACAAGGGTTTATACTGGGCCCTCTCAGCTTGGTGCATCTATAATTGGAGAGCAGGGAGCGTCCGGAGGTGTGGGGTTGTCAGTCACTGTTTAGGTTGCCCCGGGGCCCCTGGCACTCCTGTGGGTATCAAAGTGGTGCTAATTAAATGTGGGCCCCGCCGTACGGCCCTTCACATCACGGGACCGACGGAGAGCCCCCGCCCGGCTGTCCTCCCCGTGCCTTTGAGGATCTGCTGCTTGCACTAATTACCCATTGTCCATTTGACTTGCCCATTCTCACACATATTTGACACACACACACAGACACACATTTCATCCCCTATCCCTGTACCAATTCCCAGCCCCATCGCTAACCCCCCCCCACCCCCTCCTATATTTATTATTTTATATTTCCCTGCCCACTCTGTCTTTGGTTAGCCGGCCTAATTAATCTTATGGAAATCTCCTCCAGCCAAGGTTGGCCTCCGATGTTTGTAATTTGATTTGGGGATGATAAAAGTGAAAGCCGGGTTCTGGGATGGTGAGGGAACAGTGTCATTTCTCTGTCCTCTCGCCCGTCCCCCTCCACATCCCAACACTCGGGAGACGCGCGGGGGCTATCAATCTTTCCCACGTGCCCAGCAAACTGATATCCCAGAAAATTAACTTCAATTAATAACAGAAATCCCCTGATGTGGCTGTGGAGGCAAGCCAGGGCTTTGAAGGAGAACCTTCAAAGATTTCTCTCTGCAAGTCTTTTATAGGCCAGCTGGGGAGGGGGTTTCTTTTCATTATCATCAGCCACCATTTGAACACTCACTTTTTCCTCTTTTTTTGGGGGTCTATGTCTGTGGACATAAAACCGCTGTCAACACAAAAAATCGATTAGAATCCCTCTGGCTAGAAAAGCAAAAAACAAAATGGCTGCTTATTCTGAAACTACCTTTGTGTGCTCGATAAGTCTCTCCAACAAGGCCTTGTTTGGGTGAACTGAATAACCACAAGGGTCAGCCATCACATTAGCTTATTGCTGTTTAGAGGGGTGCTGAGTTGTGTTGTCAGGGTTCATGATGGGAGTCAGAAGACATTCAAACACACTTTTGTTTTGACATCTGATGACTGATCGTATTAGTGGTGAATTCTTAAAATCCATTGTTTTTTGTTAGAAATCAGAAAATATTCAAGTGGCTCAAATGACAGAATTCGCATTTGTCATTGCTCATGTTCATAGAGTACATGATCAAGATGTTTCAACGAAGACAACATGAGATTTTGATATGACCAGAGCCTGACCGTTAAATCTGTTGGGCTGATACATTAGCTTATTACAGATCCTGTCAGCACACATGCGGCCCGATAAGTAACAAGAAATTGCAGCACGGAAATGTCAACATTAGTTTGAGGTCATTGAGAAACAGTGTCGTCAGTTTGTCCATCAAAGAGTGCAGACAAGTTTATTTTTCAACTGTAAAATGTCCTGCCGAGTACATATCTTAGTCACAGTTTTCCACCCCAAAAAATTCTAAGGAATCATTATCAGAATGATCTGTTAATGTAAATATAATGCCAATATATCGTCATCAGATTTTAAATATGTATTGGTATCTGCCCCTGGCTATAGATATGACCATATGAGTAGTTAGATTGAAACTTAATGTACAATTTCGCCTTATTTTTATAAAGACATTTCACTCTAATTCTTGTCAACATATCTCAGCTAGATTTTATTTTAACTTTGCACATTTCATCATGCATTTCCTAAGGTCTGTGAAACCAGACAAGCTTTCTGGATTCTTACTGATCTCTAGATTGGTCTACAGGAGCTTGTGTAGTTGTTGGACTGTCAGGGTTTACAGGCCCTACACACCCCTGGCAGACAGGTGTTTTCACTTATTGTTCCTAATGACAGTAATGATTGACAGCTCCCTGACCCTCCTTTTTACACTGTTTTATCATTCTTACTGGCTCATGAGGTTTGGTGACCTCACATAATTCCCAGCATAACTCCACCCAACCTCAACCTGGGCAGAGGTCTAATTAGCCTGAATAAGTGAAAACACCTGTGGGAGCATCTGTGGTCACAGTTATATTACTTATAATAGACCACAATGATACAGGTGGATGTAAGAACAATATATTACATAAAAAGAACTGCACATTTTAGCTGTAAACTAGACAGCATTTATGTAAAAAGCTTAAACATTTTTCTTTTTGAAAAACCAATAATTGAAATATATATTAATATTTAACCTTTACATATATATATAATTTTTTTAATTTTTTTAATTATTTATTTTATATGTATAATATGTTGTAATCTTTGATGTTTTATTGCATAAAAAAAAACTGCCTGGAAGTCTAAATGGCCCTTACCCCAGTAACAAATTTCTCCATGCTTGTTGTGTCCTCACATGCCCCTTTAACATCTATTCCCACAGAAGCAGCTTTACTTTAAGTGGCACAAATACAACAAATACACCATGCTTATCGAGTCACAGTCCCCTGCCACCCGCTACAATAAAATACAATTCTGTTTTCTTCACGCCGGCTTCTGGAGTACTAGTATGCCATGGCGGTCACGTCTGGGGAGAGAGCTCTCTGCTTATTTATTTGTGGCTGTTTCCTCGCCTGTCAGGATAAAGAGGGCAACACGGAGCCAGTCTGAGAACATAATTTCGCTCTGAGTGCCTTAGCCTGAAGCGCTGAGCGCGAACACACACATACTGTACACACAGGCACACACAAACACACACACACACAAACACTCGCAAGCAGTGAGAGAGGCTGTTGACCTGCTGAATAATGCTTTTCGACTGGTGAAGCAGCGCAATGTGTGAGTTTTTGTGTATGTGTGTATCTCAGAGTGGCTGGTTAGCAGCTTAGCCCTCCTGCTGACTCCTGTTAAGGGCTAAAGGGATCCATGTCAACAACAAGCAATAAAGAAGATGCCTCATCCAGAGAGACATGCACACACACACACACACACACACACACACACACGATGCACATCCAGAGTTGTAGCACACAAACACGTGTACACACAACAAACTTGGCATGTCTCAAATAAAATATAGATAGAGGTGAGAGTGTTTGAAGGGTCTATTAGCGCAGGCTGTCGGGGAGTGATAGGGCTGGGATCAGTGTCACAACTCTGCTCCGCTCAGCTCGGCCGCGCTGCACGCTGTGGGGAGCTTGGAGAGCTGCCAGCTGCCTGTTTACAAGCCAGACGTGCGTTTGATACTGGGCTGCTACCACTTGATAGCAGCCAAATCCCCTTCCAATGAAAAATAAACTATAGGGCTTCCTCTGAAGTGGAATTGGCCGGCGCAGAGCAGCTCAGCTCAGCCAGGATGCTGTCTGAGAGCTGCTGAGTCAGTTTGTTTGGCTGCTCGGGTGACTGGCTCATTGGATGATTTAACGGTTTGCTGACTGTTGGATTGAGTGGATTGACTGACTGGTTGGCTGGTTGGTTAGTTGACTGTGCCAATCAGCCAAATAAGTCTTGCATTTATCATCTACAAATGATTAATTTAGAGCCTTACATTATTACTTTTCTAAGACCAAGTGAAGATGTTTTTTTACATTTCATCTAACTACACGGCAGACTGATTAAGGTGACTGCTTCAATATAACAAAGGTTGGACATGCAAGGTTTGTCAAATGTCGAATGTTTACAGGGACCAAATGGGGTCTTGTGGAGTTACCCTGAAAACAAACAAAGGTTATGTCTACCTTCAGTGTAAGTATTTAAAACCCAGTGTTGCTTACATCCATGTTTGCAGTGCTGGCACATTGCAGCATGTGTTACCGCCACCTGACGATCATGGAATAGTGTGCTCTTCTGCATTCACGAGATATAAATAAAACGGAAGAAATACGACTGCATAGCGCTACTACTTAGAAACTCCACAGAGGACCTTTAACTGACATGGAGTGAAATGTAAAAAATACTGTAACTGCTCTACTTGCTCCTCTCTGCCCTCACTTTGCTCTCACATTCTGACCCTTTCAACCCCATTTATACCAAACCAACCCTATCCTCTACTGCAAAAATTACCCCCCAAACTGGTATTTTAACCACTCGCCTCCCATATTTTTGAGGTTTCAGTGTATTGTACCTGGAGGGTGTGAAATTGGCCTTAATGACCCCAAAAAGAAAGAGAGAGACTAACCTATTAATACATATATTACATGTTCATATTAATGTAACTTTTCCCAGTACTAGCAGGCTGTGAAAGCTGTACATAGTGTTAGCATCCCGCGGGCAGAACAGTGGGTGGTTAATCAAAGGCTAATCAAATTTTGAATCAACCATTTCATCTGAAAATTATCTCTAAAAGATGCTCTCGTACTGAGATCAATTAAGTTGCTCCAGAGTTGTAATTTCTGTTTGCACCAGAAACTTACAATGACTTCATACAATAGATTTTTTTCCCCACTTCCTTTCAGAAAATTGTGATTTTTAAGCCTCTGTATGTTTTGCTCCACGCAGCTCCACACTCTGCCCGAGGCAGTGCCTCTCCTCTGGGAAGGTTAATATGCGGTGGTTGGCCCTCCGCTTATTGATCACTCCTAATGTCTCAATGATCTCCGCCTCATGTTATTGGTGAGAAGCCGGTGGGTCCACCTGCTCACTGATTGGTCAGATGGCGTGTGATTAGGCGGAGAGAGCGATTACGGCGTGAGTGCACGTGCGTATTTGAAGCAATTTGTGTGGAAGTGTGTGTGCGTGCTGTACACCTCCATGTGCCTCTGTATCTCTTTCTGTTTGATCTATAACCACTCGTTAATTAGCAGCAATGTTAATTAAAAACCCACTTCCTTTACATTCAGTCTGTTAATGGAGGTTTTATTCACTTACATCTCATGTTCGTCTCTCCTTCCTGCCCACCCTCTCTCTTTTCTTCAGAATCCAACTTTTTTTTCTCCCTTCCTTATTTCTCTCTCTCTCTATCTCTCTCTCTTTCTCTCCTCTTTCTTTATATTAGAACATGTTACATTGAATTAGGCGTTTGTGATATGAAAACTGACAAAGCATCAGATATCAGAGTCATAATCACTGTAACTTCAATCCGTTCTTGCAGACACACAGATGTGGCACAGTGAGCTAAAGACAACTGGATGTATGTGTGGCTACAAAGACCTCTGCTCTCTGTGAAGGAACAGTGCAACTCTTTCTTCTCTTCTTCTTCTTTTTCCTCGTGCCTATGTATATTGTAGCATTAATCATTTTCTTCTAGCTGAATGTCAGAGAGTCTGCCTGCTAGCCCTGAATAAACACTGTCATCCTTCTGCAGGAATAACCTTCACATATTGCTACTGCCATGTTGTGTGTTTGTGTGTGTTTGCATGCGTATGTACTGTACAGTGTATGTGTGTGTGTGTGTGTGTGTGTGCGCGCATCTCACTAAAGGTTAGGAGGGCATGTAAATAAAAGAGCAGTACATGGCAGGCTGTGAGAGCTCGCTTATGTATCTGTACATTCTCACCAGCCTTTTATAGCACTGTGTTGTGTTTGATTAGTGTGAGGCAAGGCAGCCTATCTCTCCTCACACACACACACACACACACACACACACTACCATGCTCTCTTTTTTTTTGTCTCTCTCCATGTCCCTTCCTCTCTTTCCTTCTCTCCTTCCAACTGTATCCCTCGTTTGTTTTCATTAGTGTGATTGCCCCAATGTCTCCCTGACCTTCAGCCATCTTCACACTCACACACACACACACACACACACACACACACACACACACACACACACACACACAAACATTCCTCTGGATGATCACTTCTGATTTTAGGGCTCATATTTTTTTCCCATCTCCCATCTGGGAGGCAGCATGCTGGTAGTAGCAAGACAGTGTATGTTTCCAAGCTGATATGTTCTTGTGGAGGGGAGATGTCAGAGAACAAAGATCCTAATTACACTTTAATTTCTTTTTTTTTTGGTCTATTTCTTCTGAAAATTTCTAATGGACAGACAGTTTCAGTGTCTTCTTCTGTGAAGGTAATGTGGTGGTTGCTGAGGAGAGGAGATGGGGGGGCTGGAAAAGAGAGACGAGGAGAGAATGAGAGGGACGTGGCAGAGGAAGGGAGCTGTATTGCTGAGTAGCCATGACCTTCAGCAGTGATTAGGGACAATTAAGTCGTGAACAGCAGTTTGAACCGTGACGCCACTGAGAGAGAAAAGATGTAGAGGGGGAAAAAAAGAGATGCCCGTTGCCAAGGTGTGGTCACTGACATATGTCTATATGCATCTGTAAAAGCTTTATTTGCTGCTTCTCTTCACATCCGTATTTATCAGTAGCAGCGTGGAGACGGAAGGGCTGTTGTGCATGTGTGTATGTGGGTTGGTTGGTTGGTTGGTTGGTGGGGGGGGGATAAGGGAGGGATGATTAATATTAATTCGAGGGCTGATTGAAGGCAGCACTCAAGTGAAGTGGCTCATGATGATGTCTCCTGAGCAACTCCCACACACTGCTCCCGCCATGAGAGGAGAGGAGGAGAGGAGTCTGGAGAAGAGAGGAAGAGGAGAGGATGCTAGAAGTGACAGCGTGAGGAAGATGCGAGATGTGCCGCCTTCCTCCATCTGCCCACCCACTCTTCCTTCACCGTGTCGCAAAGAAAGATGCACAGGCAATACTGTATTTCATCACAGGAAAAAGAAAATCTATCCTCCTAAGCATTCAGAGGTCTTTCGGGTGTAGTAATTTATTCTCTATATTGTTGTAAGCACTCGTGATTATCAGACTACCTAATGTATCAAATAAAGCTACAGTATTATCAGTTGTGTCTAGTCATTGGTTTTAGTGCTTGCTAATAAGCTAGCAATAAAAGCACAAACAAAAGTTTATCAGTTTCAAGTTGAAACTCTGCAGTTGAAGGTAGCTTAAGGAGAAAAGAAGGAGAGCTTATAAATCAAGTAAATATTTGAAAAGACACCAGGGCTGGGCTGGTGTGTCTGTTGCTACAGGCACATGGAAGAAAAAGAAGTTAGGTCCAGTTTGAGTAATATTTATGGATTATCAGATGCCAAAACATTGCTTAGTGTTTTACTTTATTGTGAGACACGATTTATCTGGAATGTTGGTGGCAATCTTTCACCTTGATGTCCATAAGGTAAAGGGTAAAATAACACTGTTATTTCAAAGTAGTCTAGGTCTATTTGCATATATTTGATTGGTCAATGAAGCGTGTTGCCAGATGATGTTGCATTGTGTTGCAGCAAAAGAGCCAGGTTGAACTTTTTCGCTGGATCCCTCTGCATCTGGACCCACAGGGACAGAGGGTTCTGGAGCAAAAGATCAGTATGACTTATGATCTGTATGTACTGTTTAGTATACTCACAATTTACACATCAAATTCATATGAAGAGGTTTTTCTATACGTTTTTTTCATATATTTCTCGAATTTATGACCCCATAGTAGGGTACATTATATTCTTCCAAGTGTCAAAGCATTCTCCCTCTCTGTAGTGACTTATAAAGGCTGACTAGAGGTGCTGGGTTAAGTTATGCTAATGTTGCAGGGATCATCAGAGTGCACCGGAAGATAACGTGTTTTAAAGTCCACATTGCTCAAAGGTTGAATGGCGTGGAGGCTCGGGGTTGGATTGGTACCGGCGGCCTTTCAGGGTGTGTGATTAACTGAGGCTCGACGATGTTAGAGGGGGGAAGCCAGAAGGGGTGGATTGGTAGAAGTATTGGGCAAGAAAGGGCACCCTTAGGTGGTATGTGAAATTAAGAATGATTAAGAAGCAAGAAAGACCGGGAGCAGTGCTTTGGCAGAAGGCTTTCTTAATGAACATAGCTAGGGGGAAAGGAGCATGGAGGAGACTCAAGGAGCAAGACATTCAGAGAAATAGATGCAGACGAATTAGCTGAGAGGTGGACAAAAACGAACATTAGTTAGATTGGGAGTTAGGAGTGTAGACTTGCAAAGTCAAAATAGGTTCCACTTGAAGTTTTTACCTTAAAAAGACAAAAATGATTTGAATCCCAAAAATATGTACAGCCAATTTGTGGAACATAAGCATAAGCAACAGATGTATTTCAGTTAGTCTCAAAGATAGTGTACTTTGCCTGGATTTTTATCCAGGTCATTGGCGCTCAGATATCTAACTTAAAGCAGGCAAAGTGCCTGCTGAGAGGCAAGCGAGAGGCGAGGAGGTGTTGCAGCGTCCATCAGGGGCTGACATTTATTTTGGCTCGGACAGCTGATGTAATTAACTTTTAGACCTTCCTGTTCGTGGCTGCTTCTCCGGGCAGGTGCGCCAAGGAAAACAAGCCCAAACTACCCACCCTCCCGCTCACCCTTTCAAATACATCCACATTAATTTGCACACACGCACACACACACACACACACACACACACACCCTTCTCTCATTCCATCTCCTATGTTACGCCTCTTTTCCCTCGTTCTTTTACCTTCCAATCTGCCCTTATTCTCACTTTCTTGTTCTCTCTTTCTTCCCGTCTCTCTCACAGCAAAGCAAAGTGTCTTCAAGCTCCAAGTCCTTGTAACCAACTATAGTGGCTTTCAGTTTCCCTCCATCAACACAAAAGTGCTTCCTTACTTTGTAACAAGTTTGTACTCCGGGGAGAAGGGCTCAGTAGGCCTACAAGTTAACTTCAACCACTGTGACACTCCAGAGTTGCTTAACGCAGCACTTTTTTTTCATCAGCCTGGCAGTTTTGCATTAGGAATGACTGACAACATACAGCCATCGGCTGCATGTTTGTACGTTGTATGTGTCAGGGAGACTACAAGAGTTTTGCACAAGTTCGAGTTTTCACAGGTTGTGCTCTCCTTAGACTAACTTTGAATTGGCTTTTGGGTTTGATGACAATAAAAATGAATGACTTCCATATGAGCTAATTGCATATCTTAAAGACGTGTCACCCTATCTCCTTGTCAGTTGCATACATAACCCACCACACCTGTGAGTAGCACTTGGCCTCTCCCTTGAGAGATTGGGTATGCAGACTGGGTCACTGTGGGCATTGCAGGTGTACTTTGTAAACTGCCCCTGCCTCAGCCATATCATCTTTAATAATGAATAATGATGCCTGTGGCCTGTTTTGTTTATTTGCTGGTCTGGAAACAGGATCTGGATTATTTTGCAAGAAGGCTGATACGAGGCAGATATTCAGTTATAATGGCTGGCAGATGCACTGGCCTGTGTCGGGCTACAGAGAAAGCGAGGTGTTTGTTTGTACAAGCTGATTTCTCAGACTAAACGCGTATTGCGTTCTACCAGCTGCTTTGGATCAAAACAGTCAGGGAAGGGGAGGGCGTGACAGCGAGAATAACATATCCGCTAACAAATGAGCAGTGTACTGAGATGACACATCTGAGAGGCCCGCACTCTGTTGTCTTAGCTGTAAATTTAGGCACAATTCAGTCAGTGATGGAGGGGTGGGGGGGTCTCACAGTTAAAAAAAAAAAGAGACAAAAGGAGAAACTGTGAGCTCCTGATTTGTCTTCAGATCCAGGTCAGACTTACATATGGGATCTAGAGGAGGCTACAAAAGCCAGACACTATATTTAGTCTTGGAGAGTCACTTCACCCCGTCTTCTCTTTACTCTGTCTGTCTTTTCTGACATACACACACACACACACTAGGTGATTGTAATGACAGCAGCCTCGCCTCACAAATCTACTTTGCAGGCAGATATTTTGTTCAGTAACGGTGCATGTGTAGGCATTTGGTTTACATTAAACCATGCTTTCATTGTGCATGTGAATGCATCGCTGTTTTTGCTGTCATGCACTGTTGGTCGCAGTCAGACGCCATCAATTCGGTGTCGTTGGGTCTGAAAGAAATAGTAAATCACATTAGTTATTCAGGTAAACAACTCAGGAACGGCACCCCAGAGGACTGTTGAGTTCACTCAGCAGTTTGCTTGCAATGGCACAACGAGAAAGAAAAACACGGCGAATGTGCTCATTTAATGGCAAGTCATATGTTAATTTTAATGACGGGTTTACCCGGCGCGCAGGTGCATTGAAGCAGAGGTTACGGCAAGGAGGTTAATGTTCTCAGTCACTCACACAAAACTTTAAGTACAGCAAGCAGGAGGGGGGGAGGGAGAGTTTGGAAAAAGAGGAAAAGGGGAAGAGAGGAAGAGGACAGGCAGAAGAGTTTTAGGGAGTTCTGTGTGTTCCAACAGGTTTCTGCATCTCTTGGAAACCTGCTGGTCTCATTGGCCAGCAGGCTGCTGCCTCGGGGGAATACTGAGGAAATGTCCTCATTTTCTGTTTTTAGAGGCACAGCTCTGTCTGTGTGTGTGTGTGTGTGTGTGTGTGTGTGTGTGTACAAAGTACCCCAAGTGCGCGCGCATGCACACAAAGTACCCCAAGTGCAGGTGGGGTTTCTAGAAAATCATTCATTCACACAAGCTTGATGGTGTTGAATAAATAAGAATAATCAATTTGTAACGATATTTTAATATGTGTGTATATGTTGTCTGACATTTATCACCTTGTTTATTCCACATCTGACATTTTTGTTTCCTGGTAAACATAATTACAACGACTCTACTAGTATTTTCTTGCCAATAAGTATTGTCAAAACACAGTAATTTCTTATACATTAAAGATGGAGCCTCCATGAACTAAGCATGCATTTATTACTGCAGTAAAGTGGGCTGATGTCTCTGTCGCTTTTCAAATGTTATTATGGTGGGAGAAAAAAAATCTTATGGCTGATTAGCTCAAACTCCACACTGTCTTGCTTTCTCTAAATTCGAAGGAATCAACAACCATATTTCACTGTATGTTACAGCAACTTCTCTTTCCTCCTTGACTAATGAACATCACATGCCATTATATTTCTATCCACTTTCTGTAGTTAAGATAAACAAATTCCTGCAGTGAGTTGAACTATCACCTCCTATACCTTCTCCCACCTCCACACCTCTCCTCCTCCCCCCTCACAGGGTGCTGAGCACACCCCGTCAAATAGTATCAGTACGTTAAGAGCCGTAAGGATAGCATGGCTGCAGGCCACAGCATGGCATGCGGCTTTGCTGCACTATCCCCTCCTGGATCGCTGGCCTGTTACTGCTGATGCCACTTCATAAATAAAGCCCTTACACTGGAGAGGGGCGGTAGGGACAGGACTGCGTTTTCACATAGACAGACACACATAAACACGCTGACACACACACTCTGGGCAGGTACTCAGTCTGCCGTCGCTGGGGAGCTTTAACCCTGACCAGCTTAGTTCAGAGGCGAGGGGCTTTATGGGACATTGGGGAGCAGCTTGCATGGAGTAAATAGAATATCCAGTGGTGTCCGTCCCGATCTCAGATTAAGCCACCAAAATCTTTGCCATAGGTGTGTGAAGACATACACTTCCACCACACCACAAAAAAACAAAACAATACACAGAGCAGAGTGTCTTTGAGTGGGTCCCAGTGCAGCTAAGGATTTTTTGCTGACACTAAAGAATGTGTTCATCTAGGAATAAAGGGCCTCTCTCTCCCTGTCTGCTTCTCTGCCTTGCCGATGGACTGACTCACTGACTGACTGTGTAGTGTAGTGGGGATCTGACAGGGATCTCCACGTGATCCACTGCAGTTCCCCCAAGGGCCCAAAGGTAAAGCCTGGCTTGCAGGGTGGGCCTCCAAGTTTAGAGAGCTTTGCCTCTTTACCGAAAAGTCCAAAGAACGTGTTGTGTGTTTTGTCCAAATGTGCTTCGAAAGAAACACCCCTTCCCCTACTGTTTTGGTCATAGGAGGTTGCTGGATAAGTTAAACTAAATCTTGCTGCCCTTTCCTGTGCGTCTGCGGAGGAGAGCAAACCAGGAGGTGAATGATTCAAAGCAAAAGTTTGGGAGTGTTTGAAGAGGACTGGCCTTTGTCAGATCTGCGGTTGACAGAAAGAATGGGACCTTGTTAGAGATGGAGAGAAATGGAGCGCACCCAGTGGTTTCAGAGTGAGCACGAGATGAAATCTGTGCCACTCTCTCTGTGTTTTCTACTGCCCTGTCCTGGAGACAGCAAGGTAGAGAGCATGAGGTGGAGAGACATAATTCATAGCGCGAGTGAAGGGAGTTCAAGACCCCATCTTGCTTGAGAAAGAAAGAGTTGGTGCAAAGATAGTCACTCACAGCATGATGAAGATGTAGAAAGAGTTCCGAAAGCAGTGTAAAGTAAGGAACAGAGGCAGACAAAGGTAGCAAAACAGACAAATAGTGGTGGTATTAGTGGAGAGGACAGAGGAGATGAGAGGAGGTGAGGTGGTGTACGTGCACCCCGGAGCATCGCTGAAGAAGAAAAAAACTGAGACTGGTGAAAGCTGATTTGGAAAAAATATAAAATTTAGTTTGACAAAGAGTAAGATCTAAATATTTATCCTTCTGTGTCTTTGTTAGCTCAGACGGCTCTGGAAATACTTTTACAAGTCACTGATAATATTTATAGTTTTTACATATGGGCTCGTGGCACGTTCAGAAGCGGTTTAGGTTTCTCTGTGACGCGGGTTTTCACACAGCACAGGCATGATTGAATTCCAGCCTGCACGTAAGTGTTTTTTGATCTACTAGGCTTGATCCTTGCACACCAAAGCACCAACCAACCACACACATGCTTATACTGTATGCACATATGTGTACACACAAGCACACACACACATCACATTATACGGCATCCGCCAGGCTCAAAGTGGATCATTATTTACTAAACAGGTTGCCTAACAAGAAAAGACTGATTCCCCTGCAGGCTTGTATAAAAACCCTGGAAGCATGGCGGCGGAGCAATATCCATCATAATTGATGTGTTGCAAAGCAGATTACACACATTAGCGCACACTGTTCTAGTTATGACAGCTCCAACTGAACATGACAAATTTCATAATGTGGAAAAAAAAAGGTATTTTACCCTCTCTGGGTATTAAAAGGCATGGCAACCAACAAAGAGGCATTTGCATTTGCAGTAGTAAAAATGAGAGTATGTGTTTGCGTGTGCATATGTTAGTGTGTTGAACTACACCTCCACGCTCTCATCTCTCCTTAATTACATTCTTTTTGTCCCATTTTGGGCGGAGGGTCCTGTTTACTGTTTGGAGCTTGGCACAGCTTCTCCTGCTCGGTGACAAGGCTTCATTCATCCCGGCTAATCCCAACATAGCGTAAGCTACATGGATGATGCGTTGGAGGCCGCTGACAGCTGCGGCATTATTTACTGAACACAGCACAACAGATAAGCCCATTGAAATTGCAGCAGCTCATTCATTGTGGGGAGGCATTAAGAGTGTCTGTAGCTGCCTAATCAGTGGGCTGGATGCTGGAGGAATAAATAAGCTTTGGGAAGAGGGGCGGCTTGACTCGCTCACTCACTCCCTCCTCTCTTCGTACTCACTCACTCGCTCTCTTAGTCACTCTCATCTCACTCTTCTAATCAACTCAACAGCATTACGGCAAATTTGCCACTGGAATTCCTGCTGGCCGCCTGCATTTCTGTACGAGTGCAGTTGAATTAGAAAAGGTTGTAAATAATGCGTCATTGATTTGCACTTGATGCAGTTTTCAAAGATTACTCCTTGTTTTCCTTGTATTATTATTATTATTATTCCTTTAGTATTATCATTATTATTATTTAGTTTGAATAAGATGTTAAAAGGGCTTGTTTTCTGTGGTCCACCCAATACAAAACCACATTAACGTTTGTTATTATTGTAGTCTGTATTACTGTAGTTTTGTATTTTCTGTCCTTTTGCCTGCTGTTAATTCTTTCAGTATATAACACTCAATGGAGGCTAAAAATAATGAGAGTTTCACTAGTTTACTTCT
Source organism: Nannoperca australis (assembly GCA_036023655.1). Classification (NCBI taxonomy): domain Eukaryota; kingdom Metazoa; phylum Chordata; class Actinopteri; order Centrarchiformes; family Percichthyidae; genus Nannoperca; species Nannoperca australis. The sequence continues at coordinate 65,950 of JAVQJD010081865.1, read as the reverse complement.
TCACAACGACAGCTTCATCTTTACTGATCTGAGCCTGTTCTGAGTTAGTTGCTCAAAAGACATAATTTGACATAATTTCAAATGGAATCTGAAATAACAGTTGTTTTTATATCTGCAGTTCCTTATATATTAATGAAAGCAGATATTTTTCATATAACGTTCTTTGAATTTTCGTGAACATATCCCCTGATTCTGTGTTTCTGTAGAAATGATTTAATTTTCACTATCTTCAGCCTTTGATTAAACCTAATATATTAAGGGATGTAATTTAAATGATTCTCGTCAGCACTAATTGTAAAATTCATTTTAATTGTAAAAGAAGGCCTGAGCTGAGCTGTGTGTTTATGTGTGACCGAGCTGTTCGGAGCCATGTTGTTAGCCGCACACCCACTCCTGACGACCCACTAATTAACACCCCATGTTAATCACTCTCAACCCAGCCAATAACCAGTGACATGCCATCATGCAGATCACTACATCATACCACAGCACAGCAGTACATCCCAGCCAGGCGATGTTTTCCCTTTCTCTTTAGTGTTGTCGAGACTTCTCAGCGAGTATTTTGACGTATTTGACAGTACGAGAGAGAACTGTTTTAACTGTTTTCCTGAACAGGAAATGTTTAGCAGGACTGTCATTCACAAAGTGATCCTGAGTTGATATAAATACTTGGAACGGTGACCAAGAAACATATTCCCACCTCCACCCACTGCTCCTCCGAACCATCTGTGGCTTTAAACTGACCCTGTATGTTTCCCCCAGAACTATAATTTCTAATAGCACATTTATTTTTGTCACCACACCGAGTGCCACGTGTATTAGATCTAATCCATTAGCCTGATCCTACTTTACATACACTGGTTTAAGTACATGTTGGCCAACTATCTTCCCAGTGAATCTGCCGTTCTGGCTGAAATAATGATTTTGATATAAGTTAAGCTGATTTGCCTAAGCTACCGAGTAATTAACTGAACTTAATCATTTCATTTCAATTCATTTCCATTACCTGAATTATTTTTGCCAGTCTCTACCATCTTTTATAACGTCTGCGTCTGCTTTAAGCTCACTGTTGCCTGGGTAGTTAAAAAGAGGGGCACCTGAACTCTGTTACAATACTGACCTCTAGTGTCAGTTTAGACCGGCTCTGGCTGCAGTGTGAGTTTTAAATGTGACATTTCAGCAGGCTCATTGGTAGTCCTATATAAGGTAATGAATCCGCTTTGGACAAACTGCCTAGTTTGAAGCTTTAGCTTCCAAATGCCTGGAGCAGGGATTGCCCAGGATAGGGCAGAGGTAGATTAGGAGTCAGTGTAATGAGAGGCAAAGCATCTCTTTAGCTCGCCCTTTGTCTTTACCTCCATCCAAAAAGCCTTGGAGGTGAAGGAGAGAGATACTTCTCTGGCCAGTGGCAGCCACGCGGGCTTTGGCTTTATTTTTCATCCTCCTCCTCTCCTCTCCTCCCTGCCAGCTTTCTCTCTCTTTCCCCATCTCTACCTATTTTGTCCTTCCTTTTCTTCATCCTCTGCCATGGATGCTGACACTTACTCACGACAAAGCGGCCTCACGTCCTCAACAGGGGATTGTCAGATCTTCTAGAATATGGAAAAACGCAGACGCTTGCCAGCCATACTGGTGTGCGGCACATGGGTAATAGGCATAATAGGGTCAGGCCTGCATTTAATAAACAATTACCCATCAATAATAGATGAGTCTGGCTCCCAAGGCCCAGCGCCTGGCCTTGGTCGAGAGAGGGAACTGGAGAAAGAGAGCAGAGGAGAGAGAGACAGAGGGAAGACGGATGAATAATGCAGACAAGATGCCCATCAGAGCGCCCATACGCAGGGGCCCATGCAGCGCCAATTATCTTTCCCTGCTAATGATGATCATCTTGATGCTGTCCCTCAGTACCCCCCTCACCCCCCACCATCCCGTCACCCTGCACCCCCATGCCTAAATGTGACGTTCACCTCACCGTACGTCCTGCTCCCCAGCTCACCAAAACAGAGGAAAGAAGAGGCAAGTTTAAGTGTTTTCAAATCGCTTTGTTCTGGCTCAATCTTTTCTTTGATGTTGTTTGGCTAGCAGAGGGATTTCCTGGTGGTAGGCTGGTGGGGGCACAGCGGCCATCGCTCCTCTTTTGAATTACAAATCAATCAGGGACCTCTCTTCAGCAGCTTCCATTCAGTCCAAGGTCACCCAGATTACACAAGGTTAAAGTGTGTGTTTGAGTATGTGTGTGCATGCCGAGCGACCTGAGAGGTGGGGAAGGGGGCTGTCACTAGTTGGATTAGCATACAACTCTGACAGAGCGAGGGAATTAAAGGCAGCACAGAGGTACGATGGCCGAGCAAAATGGTCCCCGCTCTCTGCTGTATTTGAATAGACAGCCTAAGATACGTGAAAACAGAGAGGCGGCGAGGGGAAGCTCTTTGGCCCCCAGTATCGGTGTGTGGGTGTGTGGGGGGGGGACCTGTGGTTCTCAGGCAGACTGCTAGTTAAGTAGAAAGGGCCCCAGTAGACTGCTTCAGTAGGAGCTCTGGGAAAAATGCACAGCCATTTTGGCTCCCACAGGGCCCAAGTCTCTGGTAGTAATGGGATCAGAGCCATGACCCTCCCAGGACACCATACCACTATTGGATATTCTATTAGTTTCCTCTGCGGTGAAAGGAAGTCTGTGCTCAGCTACTTTTCTCACTCAGAATCACATTTGTTTTACTTTTATGTGGCTTTAACAGTGACTAATCAAATTATTTAAAGTTTCCAGGAAGAGACTTCATTAACAATTGAACAGAGTGCAGTGCTACTTATGACTATTGTAAAACCTTCTAGTATATAAAGCTCTGTATTGTGGATATCTTCTAATCATATCTAATGTACTTTATGCATGCAAGGATATTGTAAGCTATTAACATATGCACAAAAAAAGCGAGCCCCATAATTGTTCCTTTTTACCATTTAATCCCTGCACTGGAAGATACAGCAGAGATCACATTAACATTTACATTTCTGAATCCCCCACCTCCTTGATACACCTCCAGCTTTCAGCCCCAGCATCTCATCTGCCTTTACATAATATCAGGCTGTATTAATGCTACATATGGAGCTCCACTGTCTGTGCTGTGTAGATTTACATTTTCCTAATGACGTGCTTTCATTTTTCCTCCTCTATCCTCCTGTCCTTCCCTTCACCTCCAGCCCACAGCCCACGGTGATTTAAAACACATACAACTGTACTGCCGTTTTACTGCAGAATAACACAAAGCGCGGGCTGAGACACCTTTGGTCGCCCCGGCCCCATCTGTTGCACATCTGGAAGTGGTGCGCCGCACCAATAATTGGAAGTCAATTTGTTTGAAGCTATGTATTTGGCATCTGGCTCGATTCATAAAAACCCTGGAAATCGCATTAATTTTATAGCATCCCGAGAAGGCCCAGCCACTTTTTTTTTTTCATCTCTCTCGTGTTCCATCGTTAATACACGTGGGGCCTTGCTAGTCTAGTGACGTGGGAGTTTGTCGAGCACTGGTCAGGGTGTGGTCCTTAATAGAAGCAGCATGGAGGCTAATGCCCTAAAGAATCATGGGATGAATTACTGTAGTGCACTGGAGAGACAATTTTTAAGTTTTATAATTTCACCTTTAACTTTGACCTTAAACTCAGATCATTTCTTATTTTTCCTGAAGGGAAAACTCACCCAGGGCCTAGTTTGCTACATTTGCAGTAGACGGCTGACTGATTGAGAAGCAGCATGGTATTGTTTGTCACACAGCTCTGAGTCATGGCTGAAAATAGAAATGACACTTGATGTTTGGTGCCTCACTGCCAGCTGTCATATTGTTATTCCCACTCAAATTTCACCTAATTTGTGCACAAGTCTTGTCACAGTCCAGATCCTGATGAGGGCTTTTAGGTGGTTATTTTTTTCCCTTAGCTTCCTCGTATGTGCAATGAGATATACACCTGTGCATGTGTGCGGTTGTGTGTGTGGGGTTGTCTGTGCGTAGCATGCATAGCAGTGTGTTTGTGCTTGCGTGTGCACATTTGTGTTTGCACACAAGCACATTCGATTAGGCTTGTTTGTGTGCGCGTGTGTGCGGCCCTGTGTGTGTGCGTGTGTTTGCCATGTTTCAAAGTGAGTCACCCCAGCGGAAGGTGATTAAGAGTTGCCAATGGCAGGCTCGACAGGTGAGTGCACTGTAGCACGCTGGCAGCTGTGGCATCTGCACAGGTGACAGCTTCTCCTGCTCAGTGGTGGTGTCAGTGTTGGTGGGTGGCAGGAGGTCTGACAACGTTGTTTTGGTGACAGAACGACTCTGCTGTGAGGTTCACGACATCACTTGCCTTCTTTAGATTTGTCAGTTTATACTGGGAAGTATAGGTAGTACCGTGGACTTATGCCAAGCCACTATTCCATATGTGTAAGTACTGTTTACAAGCTATGGTTATGCACTTAAAGGCATTTCACTTTATTGGCTTTTTTTAAATTTAAATAATCCACAAATGTTTTCTGTTGTACCACACTTCTGACTACGGTTTCTTGTTATTGACTTCACAGTGTGATCAAAACAAAACACAGCCCATTGCTGCCACCTGCTGTTTGAAATATGACACGGCAGCAGCCCTATTATCCTGGAAGTGAGGTAATTCTTTGAGGGAGACCATTTTGCTGTGCATGCAGTAGTAACAAAAGAAGCAATGGAAAAATTATTTTACAAGGTGTACAGTTTTTTTGGGGGGGAGATATTTTAACCAGCTAGAAACCAACCGGTTTCTTATGAAGGAGATTAGGAAGCGAGAGAGAGAGAGAGAGAGAGAAATGGGGAGGCTTTTAGGATTGCAAAATTCCCCATAATTTGTTTAACATGTTCAAATGTATGTTCTCCTCTTTAACACATGCTGCTAATGTCTCTTACATGAGAGCGTTATCGGATGCCTGCGCTGTTTTCTCAGTCCACTGTCGTAAAGTTCACATCAGCTCCTGTGAGTCTCCAAAACGTGCGTTGATAAACTGTGATATTCCAAATAAAAAGTCGCTTCTTCTGATGTCACCGTTGCCTCATCCGACCACATTTCCTTTTGAAGCCTGTGCATGACTGGCCTTGAACTTTGTCCATGATAGCCTTTGATATGGAGAGAAATGAATTAATTAGGAAGTTTAATCTGACTTTCTTTTGCAGGGTAGAATGCATTATTTTTTCTTTTTTATATTCAGTCAATACTTTCATGAGGGAAAGGGTATTCATTTGTATTATTCTCCCCCTGACTTTGACTTTTATCAATTCCTGCGCTACACTAATTGGATTTGTGTATTTTTCCCAAGTTTGGTAAGACGAGAAAGAAGAAGAAAAAAAATCATTGTAAATCAAAATGTAAATTGAGCCTTTTGAAATTTCAGTCATGCTGACTCTTTCTTACATATTTTTTTTTTTTTAGCATAATAAAAATCTATATTTACCTTCCATAACTGCTTTGGCCAATTACTCGTAAACATCACTCACCACTTTGTAGTTGGAGTGGCTGTACTCCGTGATGATTGATTGGTTCAGTCTTATTTGCGGAGGAGATGCGAGTGAGGAACGCTTCGATTTCATTACACAGAAGCCTGCATTAATTGGGGAGGCTTTGATGAGAAATCCATTTGGGAAGTATTGGCATGTTTCTTTTTTTTCTTTTTTTTTCTTTTTTCTGTTTGTTGTATTATTAATGCATGACTTCAAGATTAGAAAACGACAAGTTGATGAATGATTTTTGAATGATACAGCTACACAAGACAGTAAGTTTTCAGGATTTGCGATCATAATCAGGTCAAAGTACGAAAGGACACATCTCTTCATCCTGCTTCCCTCAAAGGAAACTTTCTTAGCGCTCAGCTACCAGCTCTCGTAGCAACTCTTTATCCCTAGTCATTATTCATCCTCAAGGGCTCATCAGCTCACAGTAGGCTCATCAGAATTATTACTCCTCCTCTACTTGTCTTTATTATCTAATTTCCCTCCTCTCTCCTCCTTTTCTGCCACTCATTGCCAATCAGCCATCACCTTCCTATGAAACTTTTCAGGCTTTGTTCACTCTTTTAGCCCTGTTGTCGTCATGCCCCTGATGTGTTGAGCTTCCTGTACACTTAACAACAGAGCAGAGTTATGAGTGAAAGATTAGATGTGAGATATTTCTGATTTGTACTCAATCGTTGAACAACATTATGTTAAGTATTTTGTCAGAGATAGTGGGTAACATAGGTCTTCCAGTGAAAGTCCAGTGAAAGTAGTTTGTGTAGCATATAGGATAAGAACGGTAGTTAAAGTCGGTGTGTGAATGCAGACATTGAGTAAATGATGTTTGCTGTGAGATGACAACAAGAAGCCAAAATCAGGTATATCAAAAAAAAAGGGGTTTATTATATTTTTCCCACCCCCAGTAAGAATGAAAAAGGTAACACGTTAGATAATAATATATATCTTTTTTATGAATAAAGAGGTTAAAACATATATAAATACATTAAACACTTATTTAACAAAAACAATTAAAAGACGCAGACAATAAAAGACATGTTAGGCATTGCATTGTGAGTACATCAAAAGAAATACTGGGAGTTGGTATAAGGCACATCACATCCTTATGTGAAGTAGTAACAAAGGACAGTTTTTGCACGTTTTCAGTGATTATTTTGCATATATTACAGTGTACAGCTACCACAGTCTTTACACGCAAAGAAAACGTAGACACGGTCATTTACATTATATACTTGAAAGCTGATAAATGTCTCCCTTTTTTTTGTGAGTCTGTTTCGGCTCTGTCCGGGAGGCAGAGCAACACATTGATTGTCTATAGAAAAGTTTAAAAGAGCAGGTGGAGGAGCAGGAGGTCCGTGAGCTGTTCCTGGTCCCGCTGAGCTTTGGAGAACGCAAGCTTTTGGGCCTATCGAGCTCTAACACCATCTGAACAGCACACTTTATATAAAGGTGGCACTTTGAGGGGCACTGTCAGGTGTGTTAGCTGTCATTTGAATTACTTGCAACCCTGTGAGAGGTCATTATTCTATGCCCGGAGCCATCAGTCTTTTAAAGGCTCTGTGTATGCCCTTTACCTCTGGGGATTACAACTGTGTTGCCATGAGGAGATAACAAGAGTGTGTAGCTGAAGAGCGCACCCTTATAGCTCGTCACCCTCAGCAGAGCTGAAGCTGCTCCTGCGGCTGCTGTCCTTGGACCCGGCTCCAGGCGAGCCTGCCGAGAGGAGCGGGTCGGTGCCAAAGGGCGAGAGCGGGTCATCCATCAGGATCTCGTCCAGCCGATGCTCCTCCTTGAGGGTAGCACTGAAGAAGTCTGTGAAGTGGGACAGCGGGTCAGAGAATGTGGTGCAGCCGTCGGCGCCGGAGATGTGATCCTGCGGCCCGCCGGCAGCAGGGATGGACGGCACGCCAGCCACCACGGCTATCCTCTGGAGGTAGTCACTGTTGGGGTCCTCCTGGTAGAGGGGCGGCTGCTGGGGTTGCTGGGCCTGGGGAGAGGACTGCTGCTGCTGCTGCTGCTGCTGCTGCTGCTGCTGTTGTTTGAGGTGATGGGAGGATAGTTCAACTGTCCCCAAGGCTGTAGCCATGTTTGGAAGGCCATGTGCTCGTGCCTGAATCTCAAGCTCCTGGGAAACAAAGTAAAAAAATCATGAGTTAAAAATGGCGTCTATTTCTAAGAAAATGACCTCATCCCATTGCATGCTAGCAAAGATAAGACCTGATAATTACCTAGAAATGTGTGATGGCATAAGAAAAGGTAATTTGCCATGACAATATAACTTCTCCACATCTCCTCCACATACTGAGGTTAGGTTGGAGTGAGCTGTACTTGGGGAGTTTGGGTGTTGACACACACTCTTCTCCCACACACACTTATCACAGAGTAAATGTTCAGCACTAATCACCTATCAGTATCATCACAAAGCCCTGTTTGACCTTTGTTAACTGTCCTTTTATCGTCTGGGGTGGTCAGAGTTTCTTGGATTGTCATCTCTGAAGAAGATTACTTATTTTGAGTTCTTCCCATCACTGGAGTAATACTCAGACAAACCACAATCTGTGTGCATAAAAGTGTGCAACCCTTTGTGCATGCATGTGTCAATAAACATCTCATCATCTGTTTCTGATATCTTTCCACTGAAAGCTCTGGAACCTTTGTTGTCATTCATCAGGTAATTAGCACAAAGCTTTGCTTTGAGATTAGATTAGAGATAGAGGGGAGTAGAGAGGCCTCATGTTAACAACAGTGTGAGTGTGTGTGTGTGGTGGAGGGGGATCTCTAGTTTAGGTTTTGGGGTTATAAAGCTTTGGAGGTGGAAATTAGCTGGGGTGTGAAGTACCTAGGCATGATTGAGTCAGGAACGGGTTGACAGAGTGAGCACTCTGTCTTTACCAAACTGATCTTTAGCACATGAAGCAGGCCTGTTAGATTCCTGGAGGAGGTTTTTAAATAAATCAATAATGTGAGAAACTGAGTTTACTTGGAACCTGCACTGGGACTAAGTGCTAAGACATTAAAGGGACATTAGTGAGTTGGTTAGTGAGTGAGCCAACACTTTGTGTTAAGGAGTGTGTTAAAATCTATTAGGAGGAACACGAGAAGACATGAAGTCTAGGCTGTGTCATTCTATACAATACATTTCCCAATACAAGTATATAGTTCATAAACTGTATGAACATCCAGTTGTAGTTCATACCTTCAATCTAATATTGAGTCTTAGAATGTGAAATAGTTGCCATAAGTTTACACTTTCCTGTGAAAAGCTGCAGCACAAAATAGTGCAAAACTTATATTGTGCTTGTGAGTTTACTTTATAAGAGTAATTCTTATTTTAATCATACTATTTACTTACTGAGGAACTCCTCATAAACTCTACTTTAGTCCCTTTTTCCCAGTATTATTGTGCTTTATCGGTTCAGCCATGTGTTTTATGACTGTGTATACCACAAAAACAAACTATAACACTGTCAGACTGTTGTATTTTGTTACCTGGATCCTCAGCAGAAGTCTCCTGTTCGCTTGCTCCAGCTTCTTCTGGCGGCTCTCCAGCTCCCGAGCATGCTGCTGCTCCTTCTGCAGCCACCTTATGTACTCCACCGAGGCCTTCAGGATAGTGCCTTTGTTCCACCGCATGTCACTGCAGACAGAAGAAATGTTAAAGATAACCTTTTACACAGAAGCCACTGATGTCGGCAGAATATCCTCCGCAATGATTCCAAAAAATAAAAAAGAAATTGGGGGGAAAAGTTTTAACACAGTAGGTTTTTTCCCCTTTTATGATATGAATAAGAGATGGTGATTTACATGGGGTAATTACTCATCCCTGGACATTACATGGTGACATTGAATGGGAATTTTAATAGAATAGTTAAGTAGCTATGTGGAAAGTCCATTCTTGTACCTCCTTGTTCAGTAAAATTAATCCTCGAGTAAAAATAGGTGAGGGAAAATGAGCTTAGTAGGAAGATGGGGGGAAAATGGAGCATTGGACTTGAGGTGCTAGAGTGCAAGTCGTTCTTTTGCAGATATTATTGCTTTTTTAAAAAGGAAAGGGGAGCTGTAGTAAAATTGTCCTTTTCCACCCGAGTGAGACGTTGTTCTGATCAGTGCTAATAATCTCTTTTATCCCGCGTTAATGGCACGATGACAACGCTAACCTTCCATTTAAATTTGAAGCAAAGTTCAATTGCGAAAGATGGCCGGTGGATTTCAATTCAGCTCCACACTTCATCTCTATGTTCCAATTGTGCTTCAAACTTTGATTCAAATGGTGTGGCCTGCTTCTTTGCATTTGACCCTTTCCTCATCATTCATGCTTTGAGCTGAACTGCTGGGACCCAGCGAGAGGATGTACAGCTCTTAGAGCGTAGACTTCAATGGAAGTTCAAGTGCACCCTTGAAATATGACTGAAATGTGCTTGAGTACTCATTTGAATTCAATGAACAACGTTTAGAGTGTCTTTGTGCTTCGAATTTAATATGCTTTCCTGCCAGACAAGGTCTTGCGGTTGTTTCAGAGGCATAAAGGGAAGTGAAGCAGGGGCATTGTTTCAATAAATACATTTAGATGTTGCAACTTACGGGTCATTCGACTTTGGTATGAGTGTCCCCAGCTCTTTAATCCTGTAGTTGATGTTGTATCTCCGCCTTCTTTCAACTAAGCAAGAACAAAAACAAAACAAAACAAAAGAGCGCGAGATGATTAGGGCATTGTCAGCTGCTGTGCTAAAGGCTAGCCGTAACTAGTTTTCAGACGATAAACTGTGAGCGAGTTGAAAGGCAGCGGGAGACACTTACTCAAATTATGGTTGTCTTTTTTCTGTCTCTCTTTGGCCATCACCCTTGTGTCGTGTTCTGTCAAAAAGAAAAAAAGAAATAGAAGCAAAGAGAGGGAACGAATTGATTAGCAACGCACACTAATTTTGAAACTGTAAGACAACGAACACAACATGCCACAAAAGGGTCCAGTCAGGAGACACAGTCAGTTATTTTGAGGGAGTTCAGTGCTGGGGTCAGCCAGAATGTGGAGTTTCCGTGCATCCACACCATGGACATAAGTTGACCTCCTTACACACACACACACACACACACTAAAAGCGCCCAATTTATCCCCTCAGGCATGTCTGAAGCTCATTGTGGAAAAAGAAAATGGTTTCGCTTTTAAAATTACTTGCTCCGTAATTAAGACAGTTTAGCAAATTCACTAATATGTCCTGGAGAGGGTCAAAAATGCCAGTGCATCCATATTTGTATTCACATTCTCCCAAATTACATAATTGGGGACCTGAGATTGGATTTCTCAATTTGTCTCTGTTGATTCAATCAAGACAATTTAAACTCTGTGTAACAGCCCATTGTCCTCTCTGCGCACACTCAAATGAAACAGATGGCAATTAACTTATTTGCCTGTTGAGAGTGGAGGGTTCTTCAGGCATCCTTTCTATTTCCTAAATCAATTAAGCTTCTTTGCTTGATGCATGACATTAATAAGAAAGGTCTTAAAGGGCCCTCTGTTTGTTTTTTTTGCACTGAAAAGTCTACACGTTTTTACGGCCTATTAACGAAAACCAATGACAAGTAGGACAGTGTTAGTCAAACACTGGATATAAATCACAAATCAGTTTGCCTGACATATAATTGGACTCAATTTCAGCAGGAGCAGACACAGACAACACGTTGCCTTTTTTAGCTAACACAGTTAGCTACACTTCTTCCTAGCATCCACACAGAGCTACACTTTATAAGTAATGGTTGTTTAAGAGAAATATGCCTTACTTTTGTTTTAATTTCCTAAACTGCCTTTATCTGACTACCAGCTTTTGTGTGATTTTAACTTTTACAGCAATGTGAGCATGTGATTAATTAGTTAGTTGTTTGATCAAACACTATGGTATGAGTGCATACCTGTGTATTCCCTTTTTACAGTGAGCTTTGTGGGGTTAGATGTGGGACTCATTCCACCATTAGGAGCGTTCATACCTTGTTCGCCCCCATAGACGTCCAGCATGTTGCCACTGAGGGACACCTAGGAAGAAAAGAGAGGGAGAGAAAGAAAGGGAAAGGGTCAGTCACAGGTTAAGCATGCAAAAACATTTGCATTTCACACACATATAAACACACACGCCTTTCACACTTTTAACAAAAGCCCCAACACAAATAGTTGTTTTTAACTGCTGTGTGGCTTTGTTCTGCATTGACAAAATTGGCAAGAAGCGAGTTGAGTGATCAGAGCCTGCCAAAGGAGGTTGTCAGCCCCCAGGTCTCTGGCTTTGGACTTCCCAGCAGGGAGTTGTAGTATCTACATGCCTCCCTCAGCAAGACAGGGCAAACTCAGTGCTGTGGTCCTGAATTGCTGCCGTGTTCAGATTGCCTGCTCATCTTGTATCACAAAGAGTAAAAATAACTTAACAAGAACTTAGTTTTGCCGAAACCAGGTCAGTAAAGGGTTGCCGTACTTGACCTACAACCCCGTCTTTCAGCCCTCTGAGGTTTTGGTTTGACCAGCAATAGCGTCTTGAACTTCTAATGCCACCATTTTCAAAACCCCTCCACTCGAAAGTGCCCCTAACACAGAGATGTGCTCTGTGTTGAAAATAGCATCCGATTAGATGAAAAGGCTAGCTGGGTCAACCGCTTGAACAGAGGCAAAATTGTTTTTTCTATGGGTTTCTTCTGGTCTGGGAAAGCATGCATCACTTCTGCAATAAGATGTCTTTTCACGGATTGGGGGGAAGTCAAGATATAGCGTGCTGGCACACGTGTGTGTCTAATTCTCATTTGTGCATTTATGGGAAAATGCTACAGAAGCCACCATGCATTTCAAGATGCGCATAGCCAGTTTTATCCAGGACGTGTCAAATCTACTAGACTGGTGAATGTGATAAGGCTGCATGGCAAGTCAAGAGATGGGAAGGGTTGGAAAGCAAAAAGAAGAGAAGAAACAAAACAGAAGAAACTGCAGACATTTCAGATATCTGCAGTCGGTTCGGTTTGCATGTGCGTTTTTTTCCCCCGTTTTTTTTTCTCATTATCTCACCAAGATGGGAATAGCAGAGGGGGCGGAGAAGGAGGGGACAAAAGTGCTTATCAAAGTGAAAGATTGCAACAATTCCCCTACTACTCCTATTGTAATCACTTCAATCCCTCTCCCGTCTGTGTTCCAGGATGTGTTGACACGGCGAAACGGCGTGATGCATCGTACTGTATGACTAATTAGGATGAATTGATCCATTTAAGCATGGTATCATTTCTGAACAAGCCCACGGGGAGTGTATGCATTAGCCCAATCCAATGGCTCAGTAACTCTCTCCAACAAAATCTCTAACTCCTCGCTCCTCTGTCGCGCCTCTGTCCTCATTTGAAACCTACTGGCGGTTCCATCCGTCCTCCTCTCCCCCCCACGCCTTATCTCTTCCCCCCACCCCACAACCCACACTCATTCCTTCTCTCTCACAGTATCTGTAGTGTTTTGCTCCGTGTCACTTTATCTGTGTGTATGATTCTTTGTCTGCCAATCTGTCTCTTTCTGTATTTAAGGAGTTAGGCCAGATTCCCAGTGTTCCCATCCCACAAACTCTCTCTGTATTTGGTTCAGGTGTTGCTGTGTTATCTGGGCAAATGGACCCCTTGTTTCAGAGTTTTGCACAGAGTTTTTGAATTCCTTCTTGGCAATGAATCCTACTGATACTGCTTGTCTGTGGTGCCATTTCTAGTTGGTTGTCTTCCCAAGGACTTTAGTGAGACGGCTGCTATAAATTTAGCTTCTTCTATGACATTGTCATTAAGTAGATATCCACAAACATCCTTCTTTTTAAACTTAATCTGTGTTGTTGATCTTCTTGAGTAATGTGAGAAATGTTGCTAAGCCCGAATGAACTTTGACTCATCTCTAGACTTAAGCTGACCTCAAACTAAGACAGGTCCCCTTTTTCCCAAGCTGTTCAAGCCCCTGCACCTGAATGTTTGGGTGGAGGAACCCCACTTACAAGTCCCCATTGAACTTAAAAAGAAACAAGTAAATCGTTAAGGAACTTAACTTGAATAAATTGTGAGCAGCTTAACGGACAATGGATATGTTGCAGAAATCAATACAAAAGACCTTCAAACTGTTGATAGTTGCTTTTTTTTTTTTAAGTGTTAGAATGTCACTGTTGGAGCAATAGTTAATGTGATTCATACTTACGTTGTTTTGCATTATGATGTTAGGCTCCATGCAATCCAAGCCTCCATCATTGAAACCAGATTCAAGACTAATTAGGTCATCAATAACTTCATCCATTGGAAACTAAAAGAAAACAGCAATTTCAGTGTACTGATAAAGGACAGACTGATGATGTATGTATCAGAATATCAATACTGTCCAAGTCTGATCTTTTGAAATCTCAACATTCAAAACAAAATAGACACGAGAAAGGGGAGGGGCTGTTCGGAGACTAATCCAATAACAGACAAGTTCTCTACAGGCATGTCATAAGTTAGTTAGCAGTGTTGGCGGGAGAAACATGCATCTGTTATCAAACTAGTTTCCCCCTTTGAAAACTCTCATCAGAGACTGTATGTCTGAAGTTATTGATGAGCACATCAGAGAGAGAGAGAGAGTGAGTGGGAGATCAATAATGGCATCACTTTGTTTAGATGATTAGTTGGAACCACTCTCTGAGATTTAAACTCAATCCAGACAGGTTTACAGGTTACTGATACTTGTGAACTATACCACTATGTTGACTGTATCCAATCAAACTGTCAGCCATGATTTATCTCTCTTAAGCGGAACTAAGGTGCGATTCTGCACAAATGGCATAACAAATGAACACAGAACAAAGTATTTCTTTTGACAGGAAAACGTGTCAGGAATGTTGCAAAATCTACAAAAAATCCTTGTGTGACCCAGTCTGTGGTTCAAAAAATCTTTTCCAGTCACAGTGAGTTTTCTCAATTTCAGTTCCATATATTCAGCAACATCCTAATTCACATTCAGACACTTTCTTTTTCCATCAGTCCACTCACCTCGCTGTCATGACTGGCCATAGTGAGCAGTGTAACAGGGCTGTTGGGGTTGCTGCTGTCGCTGACAGATGGCATGTGTCCATTTCTCATGATTGGCACGGTGGCCAGCGGCTGGCCAGGGGTGCGTGGATGCGGAACTGTGTGGCCCGGACCAGCCGAAGAGGCCAGCTTGGAGCCCAGCGTCAGATACTGCTTGACTTGCTGATTCTGGGTATGGTGGAGGTGGAACTTGGAGTTCTCCAGGTGGCTGTGTACCTGCAGCAAACACAAATCACACACAAGTTCAGTTAGTTGACTGAATAGAATAGCAGTGCATGCGGTTGGAGAGGTCTCACACCACAGGGACTTTGCTGACTAAGAACACATGCACAAGAGGTGTTCACAGCAGCTGTTGGCTTTGCGAGAAGATGATCTAACTTATTACGCAGAGATAATCGCAATTCAGAATTTTCCATTTATTAGTCACATTTAACAATGTGAAATTATTACAGACTTACAGCAGCACTGTATTTTGTAGAACTTAAGTTAGCACTCACATTAAAGTAAGTCACATTTGTCATGAAAAATAAAGTGTCTTTATAAAAATGATGACTCATTCTTAAGGCCCTTTCTCAAGTGAAGAATTTACATATTCTGTAAATTTAGTTCCAGTTCCTGACTGAAAAATGCAGTCAATAGCAAGCTTTTTCTCCGGAACTCACCTTAAGTGACAAAACAAAATGCGTAATTTTTGGTTACTTTCATCTTCTATACCTACACATATACATTCAGGCAGCAGCCAAGATTGCCAAACCAGTAAAAAAAAAAAAGCCATACAAATATTTCACATTAGAAAGCACAACACTGTTTAACAACGTTTTACCAAGTAATTAAGAATTTTTAAAATGTCGATATTCTTACATTTGAAGCTCTGGTTGCGTCCCGCATCGTGTAGTAGCTGCAGTCAGTTAAGTGTGGCATTCTCAGAAAAGCAGATAATCTTCAGATTGGTTGGTTTGTTTTTGTGTAGCAGCAGGTCAACTTTAGGGATCCAGGTCTGCTGCTGCTATCCTGTTGTTCTGCTGACTTCTCAGTAAGTGTCTCTACTTTCCGGTCTCCTACCAATGTCTTATAAAGGGCCCTAAGTGAACTAATTAGGCCCAAAGCTGGGGGTAAGCCTTTATGTTGTGTAGCATGATAATCACTTCAAACACCAGACTGTCAGATCACCCAGGGTTTGATCACTGCAGGATATCTGCCTTTAGCGTCTATCCCTAATTCATTTGGACCGCCCTTTTTTGTCTGACCAACCAATCAGTGGTCAGCTTCCTCTGTCCTCTGCTGCCTGCTCCAGGGGTTGTGGCTGCACAATTGACCCTTGTTCCTCAATGGGGGTTTTAAATAACTCCTCTAATGCCATTTTAACATTTTTTTTCAATGTAGAGAGTTTAGTATTATCAGCTTCCTAATCATTAACTGCAATAAAGCTATTCTGAGTTCTTTATTCCTGTAGGTTGAGGGCTATTTTCAGAGGCGACATGTCACCTAAAAAATGTCTAGTTCACTAACTGGTCTGGAGCTCACAAAGAAGCACACTGTTGTAACTTGCTTTATTAGTTTATGGCCTGTAGAGTATATTTAGGTGTACTTAATAATAATACATATATTGTTAGCAGAGGTATTATAATGTTAATCTTGTCAGTTGTAGATGGTCATCTTGTATATCTTTTACTGAGATTTTTATTTTTATTTTGTCTTAAAACTATTCAATTCACTGGTCAAAATAGCATGCTCTGTTGGCTTGACTAAACCTTTTTTTAAACTACATGGATACTTCATTCCATGACCTCAGCTAATCAATTGGAAGTAGAAGAAAGTCATATAAGAAATAATGTTGGTGTGGTTCATAAACAGATTAAGTAGACTACGCAATGTGACTTAACCTAATATGTATTACTGATAAAGTAATGTGGTATTAAAGAAGAATAGATTTTTTATTATTTTAACCATCTCTGCTCAGATGTTAATAATGTCAATTTTAAAGCATATTACCATACCACAAAACAAGTGTCATTTATCAAGTAAAATCACAGATAATGAAAGCATCGAAAGTGAGATTATGTATCTTCTGCTAGTAGCGTAAAGTCAGCTAACTCACTCAATAGTATATTTACCTTGGGTTTTCTGAAACTAGCTACAATTAGCCACCATTAGCTTCTAGTCATACTATACAAAAGAAGGGTGTAGCAAAACAAAACCTAAGTCACTGAGTGCATTTTATTGCTTGTGATTCAACTTGTCATTTTTTAGAGGAACGATGTGTCATTTCTTTTCTCAAAAGTGACATAGTCTCACAGAAAGAATTGCTGGAATTAATGAGTAGCTTGTTAGCAAGTAGGTTTTTATGGGTTCCACGTCAACTTGCACAACACTGCTAAACCATAGTGACTTTTAGCTATGGCAACATTGGAAGTGGACTACAAAATAAAACTCAGCATTAAATTCTCCTCGTCAGCTAGACTAGCTGCCCTTATTAACCACTCGTCCCTCTAACTAAGAAGGCTCATCACAATACTCAACTTGTCAGTAGCAACTGAGAGCTCTTATCTAACTTCTCCAGGCCAAACAAGATGCCAGTTGTTAGCCAATCAACATTTTTTTCCACTACGGATAGCAGGAGGGATGCCAGGACTGCTACACACCACATCTGCTTTGTGTGACAGCGGTTTGTCCTGGTTTCACTTCAGCTTTCTCACTACTGTAAATGCAGGAGACACGCTTGTTATCCACTTAAGGGAATCTGATTAGATTTGAGAGGTAATAGTGCTTCAGTCACCGAGGCCAACCTTGACAATGGCGGGCCTGTGCATGTGTGAAGAGGACAAGCTGAAAATTATCAATGCCTGCCATACACATGGGACAGGAATGAGATAAGAATCTAATCAATCAAGGCTCAAGTTTGGGATTGTAGTGACTATTCTGATGTTTCAGACACTTCAGTTTTTCTCTCTCTCAATACGACTACTGGCACCTGCTACAACAACTGAGGTAGTGTTTGCGGTTGCTGGTAGAGAAGAGGTCAGAGGTTCACTTTCCATTTACACACGTTTGCACAGTTATTTCTGACATACAAACCTGTAGCAGAGTATGGAGGTTACAATTTCCATTGTACTGATATAAAATCAATTATATCATTTAATATTTGCCTTTCTACAGAGCTCCTGGCCACTATTTGATGCAACATTTTAATATATCCCTTTAATTGACTTCAGCACAGTTGGCTTCATTATGTTTCATAACGTTTCAGTTTTTTACATCCATACTTCCCGCTTCCAATTAAAACATATAAGCTTGACAAGTATTAGGAGATCAGCTGCATCTCCATTACTTTATTATCAACATTAGAGACATTTAAACCACTAAAACAAAGATGTCAGAACCAGACAACACCCTCATTCCACAGACATAGCCTATTTCTTCCTGTCTTTCCCAACTAAACTTCTTACTCTTACACTAACACAATTTAAGTACATTCAGTGATATTAACCAAGAATCAAATCAAACAAATACTCTACAGCACTATGCTCTCCAGTAAAGTCACAACACATGTGTTATATAGAATATGTATCTCATTCATTCAAGCAAACTGTAAAGCAAATCACAGCAATGCTCTAATAACAACTCTCCCGCCTTCAAATAGAAATAACATCATTATTCTGCATTAAAGGGAATGCATCCCCATTTATGATTATAATTAAAATCAATACTTCTACACTAAAAGATAAAAACAGATGCACAGACACACACACACACACACACACACAAGGCTAAATTTCAGAGCCTAAAGAATAAATTCTTTCAAATCAAGATTTCTTTAGATTTGTGAGATGCATTTAATAGTGGTGTGGTTTACCTCCGTGTTAAAAGGTGTATTTCTTGTCCCACTGAAATGCTGCACTCACAATGCCATTGTAACAGACAGACTCACAGGTGTAGTATTTTGTGTCTAAATGAAAAGCTCTTGCCTAACTCAGTTTCATTCTTGCCCAAGTTCTCCTTTCACTTCAGAAAAATCCAGCAACTTATGAAACACTGGGTGATGGTGACATTAACTAGCTGTAGAAATGATGGACAAAACCTAGTAGGAGGTTTGGATTCATTTCTGCAAAATGCTGTATTTTACAATATATTGACACAGTTAGGGAATGCAGAGTGGTAATGCTCAATTATCATTTTCCCATCTTGAATCTACAGAGATAAGTTGAAAGTGGAACAAAAAGCCTTCTCAGACATGCTTACTGTATTTTTGCTGAGCCTGCTAAACTAGTAAATAGCTGTAACCACACACCCTAGATTGTGAAATCGAGGGAAGATAAGACTGGGATAGCAAACTGATCACAAAGTTTGCATTCCGCATTGGCTACTCAGTTATTCTGGTTATAGGTGCATGCCTTTTACAAAGTACAAGATACTTTCTCTTGCACGCAAACACAAACAAATGCACACATAGACACACACACACACACACACACATGCTTTTCTGTATCTCATCTTGTCCTGATATCCCTGGCCTGTAGCTGAGTCGCTCCACCCTACCTGTAGAAGTTGGATCTCTGTCAAGGTGATCACTTTGACCACACAACAACGACTCATGGCTCCCAGAGTGGCAGCGTCTTCCACCACAGGAGCTGCAAATTCTTACAGAAGAACAAGAACTGTCACGGCTGCAGCTGCGTGTCACCGAGACAGGGGGAGAAGAAGAGGAAGAAGAAGAGAGGTGCCGCAGCCTCCTTCCTGAGCTTTTGCAGAAATATCGGAAAGGAAGACATGACACATCAGCTTATTTGGGAGCCGCACGGGCTGTTTCCTGTGTGTGTGTGTATGTACGTGTGTGTGCTTTTGGTCAGGGAAAGGCCTGACAGAGGCAGAAATACAGATGGCAGTATGGGGGGGGGGGAGTCTGTGTGTGTAGGGGTGCAGTAAGTTGACAGAATGCGAGTTCCTGCTTGTGGATCACCACACTTTCCTTCCTGCAGAACATCCAGCCCAGCTCAGCACATTCTCCCAGGTTATCTTCATGACACCCACTTCCCTTGGATGGTTCTTTAACCATCAAATATACAGTCACAGTTACAACTAGGGAAACGCAAAAAAATGTAATCAGTGTGCAAGTATGCTAAAACACACACAGACGTACACTCACACAAAGTTGTTATCATTTCCCAGTCACTCACTCAGCCACTACAAAGGCCAAAACAGGCCTTCCCAGAATGGCTCTAAGAGAATTTCTGGACACAGCAAAACTGAACGGGGTCATTGCAAATCCTCCCTGTAGTCTCAACCTTTAGATAATAAAAACAGTCAGCTAAATCAGAAGCCACGGATGTATTAAATACAGGAAAGTGGAATCCAGCTTTAAAATCCTACCATGGTTAGCAAAACAAATCAAGATAAATCAAGAAATGTCTGTTAAAGCAGATGCTCTCGCAACTTTTCGTTTTGTTTTACTTGCACCACGTTCAACTGCAGAATGTTAGCATTACAGCTAACAGTGCCAACACACCTACCATCTGCTTGACTGCATTCACCCAGCCCTATGTAAATTAGTCCCTTATCCCTCCCTAGTCCCTTTAAGTGTAGAGTGAAATCCAGGAATGTCCTGTGTCCTGAAAAATTGAGAACCACAATTTTATACTCACAGCTGTCTCAGGGTTTTATATATTTTTATACATGAAACCATCACTGTAATGCACAATAAGCTAAAATCTCCTCTCAGGTGTTAAATTGCAATTTGTCCCCCAATGGTGGAAGATTTCATTAAATAGAGAATGCCACTCTCGATTCTTTCTGTACAATAATCTCTGCAAAAAGGAGTTCTCATAATAATCAAACAGATAAATAGCCTTTACAGTCTCAGCTGGAGTGAGAAGCATTATTTATGCTTTGTGTCTGCATCATTTTGCTGCTATTTCATGGTCAACAAGACACATACTCAGCTGTTCTTCATGTCTGCTGCATCTTCTTCAGAGTATGTGTCCATTGGTACATGCACATCACTTTATGTTTCATTTTATGTTCTCACCATTACCCATGTGTCTATTTATCTGCGTCTTGTTTATTTGATGCCCGTTGTGTGTACGCTGTGATCCAGCCTAATTCCTGGCTGGCCATTTTTGGCTCATCTTGGTGCAAGCCACAAGTGCTCACCTTTGTTAGTTCCCCTGCATGGCATGTTTTAAACATCAGGGACTTCCTGTAAGAGATGGCCTGCTTCTGAGACAACACTTCAAAGTGCAGCTCCCACATCTGAGGACTGTTTTATCCTGCTAGAAAAGGAATGTATAATGGACACGGCACCACTGCACTTTTAATGATTCAGCTGGTGATTTAACTGGATTACACATGAAACTATGTGTGAGAGTGTACATGCTTGTTACCTTCATGAAATATTGAATTTATGAAAATGGTATGTCTTGAGAGTGGTGTAAAAATTATTAAAATGTTTACTTGATGTAAAGACGGAAAGTTACTTAGTGAAACAGTGGAGTTTTAATCATAAACCAGCATCATTTTACTGATTTACATTTAATATTTCTCACCAAAACACACGAGATACATAATATATAATATATTATCTTTAAGTAGGAAATATCTAAAAAGAAAAAACTGTTTAGTAGAGTACTTAGTAAGCATACAACTGTTTCATAGGTATATTTTTCATTTCATGGCTACAAAGTTGATGGCAACAAGGGAAAGAACTGTCAGAATGTGTTATTTTTTAGAAAACAAGTTCGTTCTGTTAGCAACTAGTAGTCTGAGCGATTGTATCAGTGCTAGTGTTTGTAGTGATGTAAAGGTATTAAAAAAGATAAATATGTGATGTAATTGAGTACACATGCCTGAAATATCACGCTAAAGTCCACTAACAATGTATTTCTGTTTTGTTACTTACTGACTCATTTACCACCAATTAACAAACGATATATTACATTACAACCATTTCAGTCAACTGAAAGACATGATGAGAAACGCTGGATGAGAGAGGGAGGAGGAAGATGGAGCTGCAGTGCAGCTTGTCCTCCCTACCAGTGCATAATTAGTCAAAATGGAATAATACAATTTCTGCTGCTAAATCAGTTAGAGCACATTATTCTCCGTGAGCAGTGACAAGGAGCTTGTTCACAGGGACAGCTGAGAGACTGTAGACCCTCTTCACACATGCATACATGTGCAAAAGACACTGCACACACAGTCCTTTACAGAGACTACAAACACGAATGAAGGTTAGCTCCTTGAGTGTATTCTTGGATGCCCTGTTGTCAGATTAGCTTGCAGAACTGCATGACATGTGGTTTAGGGTGGACAGGGACTTGGAGCAATTTGAAATGAGGGTGCAGGTAGCAGTTTAGTTTTTGTTAAGGAATAATTCACATATTTTTGATTTAAGCCAAAGATTTGACAGATACTAGAAAGCTAATCTCTTAAAGTGTTTCAACTACCACGATACTTTACCGTGCTTCCAAGTGATTCATCTTAATCAAACAATAAACATTTTTTTAATTGCTTCACTGAGTCAACTTCATAAATGTCAACTTTGCCACCCAATTATAGTATATTTCATCACATACTACTGTTGTCTTCTGTGCCCACTATGTTGTTGTTGTTGTAAAAAAAACTGTAACAATTTTGGCACCCTAAAGGCATAAAGGTGTAATTCTTCAACTGAAGTTCAAATATGAAATTGCCAAATTTGATTGAGTGATTAAAGGACACATACAAGTAAACAAAAAAATTGACCTAATCATGGATCTAGTGTCCACCGATTAAAGACCGGTCCAAGCCACAGCCGCAAAGCGGCTGAGCAATACAGAGCAAGAGGATTGTGGGTAAACTGCTGTGTAGTGGTTGTGGTCCTGAAAGGGGCACCTCATCCTTGACCCTCACTGCCCAGTGAGCTAGAACAGGATAGAGCGGTGCTTAGCGTTGCCTCTCTGAATGATGTCAGAAAGCTGTACTGTAGACAACTTTAATCTCTCACTTTGGCAGACAGTGAAAAGAAGCCCCGGTGGGCTCCAACTATAACTATGAAGATGAAGTCTTATTAAAATTATGCACATGATTGATTGCCAGACAGTCCCAGATCACCAAAGTAAAGGCCTTTCAAGCCTGGGCAACAGCCTAAAGACAAAATCCTCAGGATACAGAGAAATAAATAAATGTTACACCCTCAAAAGGAGCTTATGAACTTTGACTCAATGTACCTTACTCATTTCATGCTTTCCTAATAAAGCCCCCTTAAAAGAATACATGTCAAATGAAATATAAATAAATAAAAAACTAATAAATAAAGAGTGCAAGAAAGTTTGACAGAAACATGACAACAGAATAAGGCCAAGAAGACCATAGATCCAGCAAAAGGGTGGGCCAACATACCTTTGATTGACATTTGATTCTTTGTGTGCTATGAGCCAACACCAGATCCAGTGTTTTGACTCTCTTGAGTTAAATGATTCAAGTCAGTAAAATGTCAGTTCTACACTGTATAGTGTGTACATTTGTGGTCTATAGCGCAGTCAATAGCCATTTTAAATGTTAAAATCATTACAAACCAATCATTGTTTTTAGTGTTTTTATAGTGTGATATTGTCTCAAAACAGTTCCTGGAGAAACATCTTGCTAGATGTCATAAGAAACCATTGATTGTAAAGTAAATATGATCTGAAGGTATTGTCCAGACTGAAGCAGAGAATAAAGAGATGTCTTGATTGTGGGAAATTAAATAATGTAAGAGCTGTTTAACAAGGCTAAAAATAAAATCAACTTTGACCTTGCCAGAACTGATATCATATGGTTCGCGCTGTGAACAAAGAGCTGTTTGTTTCATCTGTTCAACTAGGAAGCTGGAGGTTTCAAGTTTCCATCTCCCTCTTGACTAAGTTACATACTGGAACGTGATTGACTTTTGATCCAAAAGATCATCTTGTATGTACACGCGTTAAGCTGAGCACAGTAGTGGATAAATATGTTCAGGCAGTATTAGTCCAGACTGAAGCAGAGAACATGGAAATAATTAATGGTCAAAACAGACTCAATAAAAGAAAAGAAGTGCCCAAAAATATCAATTAATGTAACAATGAAAGGGAGAAGAGGAAAGTTGTCTTTTTCCAAGCTATTTATATTAATCCTGGGTAACCTATTAGAGACTGATAAAGTTCAGCTCTAGTAGAAATACTATACTTTATACTATATTTTATGATCAAATCATAATTTCTATTTTTTCAAATTAATTAAGCTTCTCCACAATCACTAAGTTTTTTTCCTTAGAACTTACACATTGTGCAAATCTCAAGAGAACAAAGACATATAAATCAAAAACAAATATTGTAGTGCAGCTTCTCTGACCTTTGAAGCTTAACATGACATCAAAAAGAGGATCTTACTCTTTCCCTAACCAACATAAAGTGCATTTGAGGGCTAAATTTGCAAGCCACTGTTCAGAAAGTGGAGATATATTGATAACCCACCCCACCCCCACCCCCCTTAACTTGATTGTGGGAAATGAAATAATGCAATAGCTGTTTAATGAGAACTAAGCAGAAAATTAAATCAACTTTGACCTTACCAGAACCCATTTGTACTGTGGTCAAAGAGTTGTTTGTTTGCTCTGTCCGGCTATCTTTGTGCCCCTGCCGTTTGAACGATTAAGCTGCTGTGACGAGAGGAGGGAGTGCCAGTGCTCCTCTTCCCACCAGTGCATGAGAGGCGGACCATGAATGAAAGAGAGGGGAGTGAGAGGTAAAGGCTACAAGAGCTCAGGCTTTTATCACATGCAGGTCTGTTCAGTTTGTATACTGACCTGCATCCAGATCATGTCCCATATAATTCTTATGTATTAGCTCGAATCTCTATTATAGGCATTATTGTGATAAAGTCTTTTACTCCAAATGAATAAATGTAACAGGATTCGAAATGCAAAGATTGCAGCCTTTTACTGAGAACATGGTGAAAATCATCCCAAAAAACCTATGACGATGCGTCCATCCTGACGAAATCACTGCAGTATATAGCACATAAATCTCCTTTTTTCTTTTTTGTTAATATAATCAATATACATTTTTTCAAAATGTATTTTCCGGTTCCTTTATTGGATCACGGTACTCCGCCAGCCGCCCTCTCTCATCACTCCAATTTGCCAGTCTAGGGTAAATTGAGTAATTAGCTGTGCCTGAGTTCAATTTAGTTTCTCCATCATTTAGTCACTGCCAATTCCAAGTGGGTTACAGAGTTTCTGCCAATTGCACCGTTGGAGACTAAGACCAAGACCAAGTGCCTCCTCCGATGCACATGTCAGCTGCTTCTTTTCACCAAATATGGTACAATGAACTCCGAACTGGTCTTTCATTAAGCTTTATACATGGCACTTGACCTGAACCCAGAATTTTACTGGCATGTTTGGCTTAAACCTCCAACCAAGATGAAGCAATGACTACATATTCATATAAGAAAACGTCTACACGTGACAAATCCATGTATTTAGTTTGTACATCTGATAGTAAGAGTGGAAGCCTTTGTGTAAGTTAACAAGCTGCCCTTTCTTTTGGCCAAGTGTTTTAATAACCTGAACCTAACAACATGTGAGATGCCAGCCCAGTAAATCAAGAGAAAAACGTCCATATTGGATGATTCTGCAGCTCACTATTTATGTCCATTACCAATGTGGAGTGTGGAGGTCAGGGAGGTGGATGAGTGTGGAGTTTGCTTTCTGTAGACCAGCATTAACCATAACCAACATTAACAGTAAAGTTAAATATTTGTTCTTTTAAAGTTCACAGTTTTTTCAAATGTATGATTTCAAAAGTTGACTTTTTCATGAGCCTGCTATGTTTTGGTCTAATTCAGTATTTAATGTTTTGACATAAATTTGGGGATTTCCACAAATCATCACTGTCCAGTGAAACAAGATACACCAACTTTACATGAGCTATGAAAAAAGCCATTTTGCCATTCTTTAAAATTGGTAATTTGCCAGTACCACGAGCTTTCTTTAATCTTAACCATATCGTAGTTGCAAATATTGGCATTGGTCATAATTTTTTTTGTAATTGAACGTAATCTGATATTGTGTCTGGCAGTAGTATTAAAGACACAAGACACAAACCCTGGCCTCTGATGTCAAAGTCCTGTGCTTTGCATGCTCATCCATCCAGCATTATCTTCTCCCTCAGTGTCAGAAAAATGACCATGATCATTCAGTGTTTGGATGATGATAACTGAAATTTGCAGTAGAAGCAGGAGTTTGAGGGGTGCTCCTAGGCTTAATGTCTGTATAAAAGCTGCTGTCTGCCAACCTCTCTGCTCCTCCACTGTCCTAACTGCGCCCCTCCCCCACTGCTTCAGGTTTCCTTAATCATCATAGCAACCACTGTCAGACAGTGTTTGAACTGAGAACCTGATAGAACTATTTAACCTGCTACATCTCCTATTCTTGAAAGACCATGTATTCTATCGAGGATATATCATATGTGGCCATGAATAAAATTGAAAGTTCAAATAGAAAATTAAAAGGGATTACATAAAAAAATGATTTACTACACTAAGCATGTACACTACGAAGAATATTTGTGGTCATAATTCAAATTCATCTAGGATATTTGTGGTCACAATAACAATATTGAAACTCCAAATCCTACGAGAGAAAGGGGGAGAAAAAAAAACTGATCAGGACACGACCCACAGATTCTCTGGGGCGGGGCCTCAGGCTTCGGAGTCACGATGGGAACTTCGGGCACCCCTTAAAATTCTGGCAGAATTTCCGCCATGTCTGATCGCTTTTATCTCAGTGTGTTTGAGTGACACGATCCAAGTGTGCACATCTCCAACAGTGCAAATGCATTAGGGATTAAAGGACCTTGTATGATGGTTGTGCATGTTTTAACCCATTACATACAAATTGTGTATACTTTTCATTACATCTGATCATCATTTCCTGAAGCGTATTGAAAGTGTTTAGATGGATTTCATACCTTCTGAACAGCCTTTGGTCTCACTTCATTTCAACATGTTATAGAAGTCAACTTACACAAATTTAGCTTAACAAAGGCAATCCATCACAGAGAACATCTGTGAACAGTATCTGTCTATTCTGTCTATTTACTGTCTATTTATGAGGTAATGTGGTTGTGAGCAGAAACTTTTAAAAATCCACGTCAAACATTTATTCATGCAAAAAAAATAATCTTTTGTCTTTTTAATTTAATGCACTGAAATCTTGTCAGAGCGTCCTTGAACACACCACCACACAAGAAGTATTGCTGTTCATGTAATTTTGACAAAAAGTAAATGCAGTAAAATGAACGTGATTTGGTCGGTTACAAATTATAAGTGGAGTTAGCATAGCCTATATTTACACCCTTCATTGTATGTGTGAGTGTGTGTGTGTGTGTGTGTGTGTGTGTGTGTGTGTGTGTGTGTGTGTTTAGCACTCTGAACTATCCAGAGGTCATGAGTTCATTCTGTGGAAAGACTTGAAAGCAAGTCCTACCAAAGCAAATGATCTTGATTTATCCTTCCACTTTTCCCCCCCTTTCTTCTTCTCCTTGCACCTCTCCCTTTATCTATGTATTTTCTTACTCCCTCTCTGTCTATCATTTTATATCAGTCTCTCTCTCTATCTGGTTATGTTAATGATCTGATGTGCAGGCAGAGAAGGCACCTGTACGAGGCTAACGTGAGACGACACCAAACGTTTCATCACAATGGGGAGCCCCAGAGACCAAAAGGCTCACTTAAAAGGCGTATTTCAGGGTATTAATTGCTTGACATGGCTCACCCAGGTATGGGAAACCTTTCGTATGTCAAGTAAAGGAGTAGTGGAGAGAGAAAATACTGTGGTCAGCCTAGAGGATGGCTGAAATATTTCAGAGTGTGCAACAAGAGGTGAGGTATTTCTCACAAAATCACGTGTGGTGAGCAGACAAAGTTACAGTGATTGAATTAGCCACCCCTCCTACTCCCTCGTCCTTTCATGGTGTGTCTGGTTCTGTACATGAGTGTGAGAAATTTCACATGACCTGGGTTTTTTTCGCCAGGACCTGGGGTTCTGTACTCAGGTAGCCCACTACCTGATAGCATAAAAAATGATTAAATGGGTTAATAGTAAATACATAATATGCCTTGAATACATAAATATAATTTTCCACTTTGTGCTTCATTAAGAGCAAATGAAAGAAACATTTTCAGCATCAACATTAACAGTAAAGTTAAATGTTTGTTCTTTTAAAGTTCACACAGTTTTGCCAAATGTATGATTTGAAAAGTTGACCTTTTCATGAGCCTGCTTTCTTTTGGTCTTATTCAGTATTTAATGGTTCGCCATACATTTAGGGATTTCCACTAATCATCACTGTCCAGCGAAACAAGATATGCCAACTTTTTATGAGCTAAGTAAAAAAGCAGTTTTCAGGAGTGTGACAATGCATTTTTTAGATAATCTTAATCACTAAATTTGGAGAATTATCCTTTTACTGGATGACAAAATGTGGTCTGACATACATGTAATGAATTTACAATGAAACAAATGCATTTACAGTACCAGTCAAAGTCAAACTTTTGACTGGTACTGTATATTATTTGTAATTATTATTATAGAGAAAGTATTACTTAATTTTCAAGAGTCTGTACTCATACAGACAGTTGGTAAGAACTGTAATAACTACAGTAATTCTTTGTCTGCTTCAGTCTCAGTGCCTCTGCTGCTCTTTAATCAAGTTGTATTCCTGTCAAATTTACAGAACATTGCTGTGCTTTGATTCTGTTTAGTTTGGTATTATGATTCCAACAAAAAATATCAGGGCTGAATTATGTTCAGTACCACTCTCAATTTGATTGAATTTCATGCCATTTGAATAATCAACATTATTTAGCCCTAAATTTGAGACAAGGGCACTCTTTATATAAAACATACAAAGAGGCACATGACACAAAAATATTGTTTGCAAATTTGATTTGATGTCCTGGAAATATAGTTGGAAGTCTGCAACATTTGTAAAATATTTGATTATGCATTCGATAACCATTGTTGTCTTCAAGTGATCATCTACATTATTAATCAGTTTTCATGATGCAATATTATTCTTTGACTTAAGCAACTCCGAGGCCTTAGCAGACATCCGGTATCACTCAGGTACATAGACATTAACACTCAGTTTACTTCTGAAAGCATCATCGCAGGAGGAGGTGTGTCAGTTTCCCTTACCTGTCCGTACCAGTTATATTCCAGCATCGTGACAACACTCACAGCAATACCCGCGATAAAAACTCTAATTGTATGCTCTTGCGCAAATGAAAAAAAACGTAAAAATTGCGGCCTGTTGCTCTGTTCCCAACTCAACTACTCAACTCTTAGTTTTCCCTGTGTGGATTTGATGTCGTCAGGACTTTGGGGGGCCAGGCGAAAGCTAAGCCATTACCCACACATTTTTGTACACATGCACTGGCAGGCAGCATACACACACTCAGTCACACACACCCTTGACTCTCCTGTTGAATTTTGGCACTCCCAGGGCTTACGACCTGTTGATAATGAACCTGAACCCATTATTTTGAGTCAATGAATTGAAAGAAATAGGGCAAAGAATGAAAGCCACAGGGCCAATTAACGGCATTCTTTGATGTATTACCCTCTCTCGCCACTCAACCAGACCGCTCTGCGCCTTTTGTCTTTATCCCCTCTGTTATTCATTAATTATTCTGAGCAGGGTCAGAGTTCGTGCGGCTAATTGTGCAGACCGTCTCTCTTTGAGGATGGCAAAAGATTCGCCCAACACTGACACTCCCCCTGACTGTGCCCAGCCACCTTGAATTATGCCAATTATTCCAATTCTTTGATTCCCCCCTCGCTCTCTCTTGTTCTAAGCTGTGTCTCTTCTTCCCCCTCCCTCCTGACTTTTCATAGCTCAGTTTCCATCACTGGAATCTCTCTCTCTCTCACACACCCGTACACCCACAAACAAATACATAGTATTTCAGTATGGGGCTTTTTTCCTATCTTTAATAAAGATCGTGGTTTTTAGTTTGAGAGCATGTTTTATTGATTTCATGTTTATATTTTGTAATAACCCTGTCAAAACCCTGCTCTTGCATTCAAATAGCCCTGCTTGCGCTTAAATTTGCTCTGCTACTGCTCAAACTGGATGGTTGCACTCAGATATATTGTTGCTTGTGCAGATTTGCTCCGGTCCCCCACTAAAAGTTCTGCTCTCGCCCTCAGGCGGCTTCTTTGCTCTCGTAAAACGTCTCCTCTCCGCAAGGGCGGTTACTCTTTAACCGGGTTCATCCACTCATAACTTTTTTGGGATATTGTCTTATTTTGCCATACATTGTACGCTGGCAAGGATGTCACATCAGCTCATGCTCATTGACAAACATGATGGGGCCCATTTTGTTGTTAGTTGCCTAGCAACAGTGTTGCCATAACGTATATGAACTTGAAAGCCAAGTATATTATCATGGACGTATTCT
Source organism: Nannoperca australis (assembly GCA_036023655.1). Classification (NCBI taxonomy): domain Eukaryota; kingdom Metazoa; phylum Chordata; class Actinopteri; order Centrarchiformes; family Percichthyidae; genus Nannoperca; species Nannoperca australis. Next base: position 35,936 of record JAVQJD010081865.1, on the reverse strand, counting down.
CGTGCCGCAAATATGACTTAATTTTGAAGGAAGTAATAGCATCATTAAAATAAAAAACTTGAGGTCCTTGACTTTGGCGATCCACTAGACTCTCGCTAGCGTTTTCCCTCTCACCACCCTCTCGTCGATGTGCTATACGCCTACTATTACATGTAGCTATTATAGTAAGTCTGTTGTGATGAACCTATGATACAAGGGGGCTTTATTCTCTTGACTTTATATCCTAAATATTGTGAAAGCTACCTTGCTCTGTCTTTCATACTTATTTTGGCATTGTCCGTATGCAGAAACTATGGAAAGATTTCATTAGTCATCACTAATAACATAGTCTCAGACTTATTATTCATATATTTCAATATTGTTGTTGAAAAAAAATGACAATGTATTTAATCGATTTAATTATAATAATTGAGAAATACCATAGCCCTGAATCACTATTGGTCAATATTCAAAGTGATACAGAACTAAGTGGCATACAATGTGGTGTACTGACAAGTAACAAAATAAAACAGCACACAACACCTTTATTGTAGGCCAAAAGCAACTTGAATTGCTTTTGGTTTAAAGCAACTTCAACATGTAAAAGTACAGAATCAACTACAATTTAAATATAATAACTTAGATAAACAGTACATGCCTTGTATATGATCTGACAACTTTTGAGCTTTGAAAAGCTCCGCCCTGCAGATACAACAGTCACAGACTCTCCCTATGGCTGTATTTGGACAGGACAGATGACCACTCAGCTAGGTCACCTGGAGGAGCTGCTGTTCCACGGTGTAGGCTGGAAGTTGCGGAGGGGGTAGAAGTGACATTGATCTCAATGACCACAGAAGTAGAAGGCCCTATAGAGAAATTAAATGAATAATTAAACTACAACATTTTCATTCCAGGATATTCTACAGTAAACTGAGCAAAATAAATGGCTGCTGTGCTGTTAACTTACCAGCCACAACAGCTGAGGTTAAAAGAGACACAGAAGAGACAGTAAGTCCTTCTCACCTGCAGACAAGGATGGACCTTAGATGAAAAAAGGGGGGAAAAAAGCCATGTCATATTAAAAGGTAATGTGTCAAAAAAGATCCAAACATCCATATAAATATACTGATCTGGGAAAATTACCCTTTGATGAAAACTCACCTGATGTGTTATCATCAGCTAAGGAGGTGGACTGCAATGCTGAGCGTACAGTGGCAAGATCATCACTGACACTTTCAGGGGCAGGTGACATTGGTTGTGCTCCGGCTCACTCCTAGGGGAGTTTCCTCTAGTATGAGTACATAGCTGATGAAACAGAATGAGTTTATTTTACCAACAGAAATGATTATACTCAGCAGCAATTTGTGCACATAAAACAACAACTCTTACTCCTAATATGACGCTGTTATCAGTATACCCATAATTGATCACAATTTGATCCTTTGTCTGCCTGCCCATCACTTGGTATAATTGAGATATTTTACCAATAATCACAATCTGCATCAAGCTCAGGAAAGTTATATAAACACAAAAAAGTTGCTTGCTTTTATTTCAAACTATGAATACCATAGCTAGCTATCTGCCAGTTAAAATCAAAACGTGTCCAGCTAGCTAGTTAGCTATCTAACGCTAAGGCAATATACTACCTAGGCTATGATGTTAACTATCTAGCTTATGAAAATAGCATATATGCTAGCACATCTTGTTTTAGGAAATTTTATGTTTCCTAAACGTCCCTAAATCACCTTGACATCTTAATCCACCTGGTTGTATTTAGTCTTGCAAACAAACCTGTATCTTGCTGTTTTTTCTCATCTTCTGTTTTCTTCTTCTTTCTTTTCTCTGCCCCAGAAGGATATGTCCTTTTTTTGCACGTTACGTATTTGCTGCTTTGTCCATCGACTAGGACAGGACTGTCTGACTGAGAAAATCAAGCTCTCTTGTTGGGCAACAGGGGCCCTAAGCCAGCGCTTAGTTTGCTTACGCCTCTGGCTGACTTTGAACTGTACAAATAAAGCCATGGAGGGCGGGAATGGATGAACCCGGTTAAGGAGTAACTGCCCGTGCAGGACACTGAAAGAAGCAAAGCGAGCACGAAACGAGGCAGCGTTCATTTCCGGATGATTGGAGAGCAGACGTTTCACAAGAAGCCGCCTGAGTGCGAGTGCAGGGTTTTGAGGGAGCGTGCAAGAAATCCACACAAGCAACAGTACACACATCCTGTTTGAGCATAAGCAGAGCAAAATCCATGCGCAAGCAGGGGCTATTTGAGTTTGAGAGTAAGGTTTGAGACAGTATTACAACATTTGAACATGAAGTTAATAAATTGTGCTCTCAAACAAAAAAAACTTGCTCTTGATTAAAGATAGGGTACAAAGCCGGTCTACACTTTGAGATACTGTGTATCACTCAGCAGACTTGCATTTTTATGAAGCCACTAAAAACATAAAAATACCCGTATTTGAATATATTGACCCCTTACAAGGTGTTATAAGAAACAGTATTACTTCTTTTACTTTGAGTTTTGTTCTCGCTTTTACTTTCTGTGGAAAAGAGCCAGTTGTGCAGTCGGCCCCAGAGGAAAAACATTTTGACATTTACATGGGATTCCATGAAAGTACAGGAAACAAAGCCAATGCCATTCTGCAAGTGATGTCAGAAGAAAAGGGGAGACGTAATCAGATTAGGAAATGCCTATGAAGACAACCCATCTTTAACATGATTAGGAGAATAGACAGCCTTTAACGGTTTAATTGTCAGGCAGTCAGTTAATTCCCTTCATCTGTATTATGAATGTGAACAGTTGTATAAAACTTCAGTTTGTGGTGCAAACCAACATTATTTGATTTAGGAGTCATTTTCTTTATTGGAATTGAAATATCAGTCATATCCTTCAGTGATTCAACAAAGGCTTTAACTTCCTACCTCAGACCTTTTTTCGGTCTTTATTATTGTTTCTGCAATTTTTATGATAAATGTACACCCACTGAAGATTCATGGTAATGACTTATATTGGCTAGTATGTATGTACCAGACCAAAACTAAATGAAAGGTAACATTTGAAAATAAAAACTATGAGGAAATGTTATTACATTTTTTACTACAAAATTAAAACTAAACTGGTTAAATGGGGGGGGAAACATAATTTGATTTAACAACACAATTCTATTGCTCTGTGTGTATAAACTATTTCACTTATACAAGTAAACAGAGCCTCTTCTGCCTTTAAATCTTGCAATAGAACACCTGTATAACAAAAATATGGCAAAAACAAAATTAGGTATTAAAATTAACACTGCTGTGAGACCACAAGTATCGGAAATAATCATCAATCTGTTAACTCTGCTATTACTTTAATAACTTAGATTACATCTGCTTTATCACTTCCAGTTAGAACTCAACTATTTCTTCAGTGACTTTGTTGCCTATTTGTCCTTCGAGAATGCAGGCCATATAATCACTGAAAGCCTTTGCTAACCTTTTGTCTCTCAAGTCCTTTTGGATGTGTTTTCTTCAAAGGGAAGTCCCATGTCGCACCTCTGGCTATGGACAGCCTTGAAAGGTTAGGTCCTCAGGCCATGTCTCTGTCACTGACGCCACTGGCTAAACACTGTGTCCCACTCTGACCTCCTGAATATGATATGTGTGTGTGTGTGTGTGTTTGTGTGTGTGAAGCTTTGCCTATCACAACTGCTCATCTTGTCTTTCAACCGGGAACAGGGGGGAGGGGGGCGGGGGCGAACAAAGGGCCCTGATAAGATCATGTAGTAGCCACAAGCCCAAAACAAGAAGCTTTCAATGAGGGGACAAGTAAGCTTTTAGATTTTTTTAAGAACTAGCATAGCATTTCTTACCGTATGTATCCTACTATAAATAATAGGAAACATTCCTTGTTTGACAAATAAGATTTCATTGAAAAATACTCACACTGACCTTGTGATTTGCTTAAATAGGGTGTAATACAATACATCCCTCTATTTTCACTGGATCATAAACACAAACCTACAGAAACACACACACACAAACACACTAGGCCAATTATGTTGTTCTTGTTACCCCCTCTGAGCTTATCTAGTCTCCGGGGAGACCTCCAGCCCACTCACTCCCTCTTCCTTAAACACAGATCCCCAAACCCAGCAGGAATCCTCTACTGGTCCCAACTTACTGATGCACACTGTCCATTTCCCCAGCCACACACTAACACTACCACTCTCTACACATTGTACCTTTTTTTGCCCCCTTTTGAATCCTATTAGTGCGTGAACTTAGTTTAACTGAAAAAGACTGTCGACTTCACTCAATTAGGCCTAATAGGATTAGGTTGCCGGTATGGGCCTGGAGGTTTAAATAGGAATGGAATTTTGGCAGACACCTGCTCCATCCATTACATTAATCTTATAAAGGCTATGGAGTATGCAGGGGCCCCGGTGACGCCCAGGGTTGAATGGTTGGATGAATGGCTATGTTAGGTGCATGGGTTTTAGCACTGAGGGCATCAGTACCAGAGGAAGTGTTACGTGGCATTTGCTGTAACCATTCGGTTACCAGAGAACTTCAGCCCGCACACATCCCATTTTTGGTCGAATGTCACTGTTGTGGGTTAACATCACCAGCAGATGATTGAATCAGCTGTGGCTAATGAAACGTAATTCTGTGGGAGCTAACATGAAAAGTTTGGCTGTTCCGTGGTAAATGTGCTCTCTGCAGCTGGTGTGTGTACTCAGACTGTGAGTGAAAAGACACATCACTGTACCACCGCTACACGACCGCGAGTGGAATGGTTCTTGTTGTGGGACCAACAGAATGGCGACTCTTCTCTCAAGAAATAATCTAACTGATCACTTCATGTCAATTTAAAAATCTCCCAATCACATCACCCTCAAGAAGCCGAGCCTTAACCCTCTGGATTTAAAAAAGTTTAGATCCATTTCTAAATGACAATTTTTAGATAAGGTCAAACCTGCAGCCAGAAACTTGGTAGTAGAATTCGACAGTGGCCTTTCATTTGAAAACCAAATTACCAAAGTTGTTCAATCATGTTCAGAAGCATGAAAGAAAATCTGGTCTTTTCTCTCTGTGACTGATCTCAAGAAAGTAATTCATGCTTTTATCATCTCGGAAAGATTATTGTAATTCATTGTATTCAGGGTTAAGCCAAAAACTATCTCACACCTTCAGCTGGTACAATATATATATATATATTTTTTTTTGTTCCTGTTTTAACCTGTGTATGAATAAAGTTTATTATTATTATTAATATTATTATTATTATATTGTTATTTAATGAAAATTTCCAATATTATGTTGCACATCTTATTTTCAGTTATAGTTATTGACTATATGTTGTGAACATTAGGTTGCCACTAAACATTGTATTGTTTCTGCTTTCTCAGTCAACAAAAGCTCATTAAACATCTTTGAGTTGAGTTATTTTAGTACTTGCAAATTTTGAAAGATTACTTAATAAAATTTTATTTCGACCCCCATATTACGATGTTTATAGCTATCAGAAAAATATGATAATATTGTACTGTATCAGCCACATTACCCATTTCTAGCTTGGATATTTTGGAGATCCTATTCTTCCTGTTCATCTGGAATGGTGTGAATGCAATGTAAGTTTCTCTTTTCTGCTTTTGATACAAACACAAGCAGTCACAGTCACATACTGAAGGGTCAAAAACACTGCCACAGGACACAAACCCATTCTGGTGATGTTTAAGATGGTGGTCGAGGGGAAGGAAGGCGTCAGTGTAAAGAGATGTTGAACGATAAGAGTGGGAGTAGAGAGCAGAGGGCTTGATGAGGCCCATACTGTTAAGATAATTACTAACAGTCATTGTCTTTAATACACTGAGAACAATGGCCTTTTGCCATATCACTGATCACTTTACTGTTTGATCTTATCCACACAAAACCTAATCACTGGAACATTTATTCCGTCCATCTATATCAGATATAAAGAAACATTTTGAACTATTGGATGTTCATATCAAGCAGTAATGCAAATGTATATGATTGTGCAAACAGGGCAAACTGTAGATGCCAATTTGTGTAGGAACTGAGTTGCCAAACACATCGAAAATGAATCTGCTGATCAAAGTGCAACTGAAACAACACAAAGAAAAATATAGCTATAGCTTAGACAAAGAAAAAAACTTTAGCAAAACAAGAACAAAGAAATTACATTTTTTTAAAACAGGCCAAAAGCAAGCAATTACAGTTCTAGAAGCACTAATGGCAAAGGTGCTAACAGGTTTTCAATGCAAACTTGAAAAAATCAATTAAGGGACAGTCTAAGGCCCCAGATATCCCCCGGAGGTAAGGGCTACAGAGTGTGAGCACTTAATGCCCAAAGTAGTTGGGACAGCAACTATCATTACGGTCCACTGACTGTGTCTATTCCAATCAAATAGGGACAGATGTAGATAAAGAAGCAGACTTTGGCCACGTTCAGAGAGACAACAGCACTGTGTGGAAAAAAACGCAGCCACCTCATTCATTTTAATGGGACCGCTACGTTGGTTCAGTGGGCGCGCCATTGAATATTACTTTTTAACATGTACCATATTTCTAGTGTCAGTGTTTCTTATTGTACATCTGCTGTTTCACCCGCACAGGTGTGATTTCCAAGATGCACACATGGCTGTTCTCTTCTGCATTCATACAGATTTTGGGTATAACATTAACATGTCAGTTTTAAACGCAAGATGCATCAACCAATCAGGTCATTGGACACACAAGGCTGGGCGATGCGTTGGTGAGAATGGACCCATCACTTCGTAAATCAGTAGAGATGTTTACTCGTATCATAGCAAAAGTAACAATTCTGCTTAAGCAGCAGCAAAAGGAAGAACAAGCTTGTTCCTAAAATGCAACATCTTTACTTGCTCATTAGTCATTAGTAGCATTAAGAAAGCATTAGTCAGTGCCATGTGTATGTTTCCACATGTATTACCAAATGGTAACAAATGCCCTAGAGTGTAGTCAATCCTCTTTGTTACTAATCACCATTCTTCCCAGGGGTGTCATACCAAGTCTCATACCAACACCTCACAATGTCTTTCCCGGAGGTCTGTCCATGTCTCTGGATGCTGTGAATAGCTATCTTGGTGGCCTTGAAACCCCCCGCCGCCCCACCTTGAGGGATTATGATATGTTTTCATCAAGAGGTGGCCTGTGTTTTTGTCCTGCACGTCAATTATCGGGACAGTCTAATGGCTTGATCTCTGCTGTTGCAAGAACAATCGGTGTAGGAGGTCATGGGTGAGGTGATGTGTGTATGTGTGTGTTGTTAGGATTGAGTTATGTCTGGTGTGAGACACTAAAGAATTGAACATGAAACATTTGTAGGGCCATTCTGTCTAATCCTATTAGTGTCTTAGACAACCCTGCCATATCAGAAGGGGTCAAGGGAAAGACCTGTGTACAATAATGATGAGAAACCATTCATGTTAATGTAGCCATTAGAATAGTGATATATTTTTTCCATACTTGGGATTATTACTGATTTCTTTATAAAAATGTATGTTTCATCTTGTTTTTGAATATTTTCAGAGAATGTCTCTAGTTGATGATTTTTGGTGATGAGTTGAATATTAGCTTTTTACCATAAAATCATGGATGTTAGAGCACTATGGTGGTTCGGAACTATTAGTGAGTATAAGATAAGATGTTTTTAAAAAAACAGCATTTCCTTCACACGTGTTCATGCCAACAACTTAAAAAAAATTTTTTTTAATTATCTTCCTAACAGTACCTTACCAATATATAGTTCTGCTTTTTTAAGGGTGAACTGAGAACAAACAGTGAGGCTGTTGTCCCTTTAGGGTCACATAGAAAACACAATTTAAGTCTGAGGCATCATTTGATTAGCTAATCTCATTTACAGTATGCTGTGTAAATCGGACTGCAAGTTGAGCACACAGAAAGAGTCAAAAACTAGATTTAGTGCAGTCTGTCTGTGAAGAAAATGTCCCAAAACTATAAGCTGCTTTTAATTATGTGCATATTTTATTATCTAATTTAAATACAAGCTATGATCCTAAAATATAAGGGACTGCATGCCATGAACACCCTGCATTCCGGGGTCACTGAGTTGAAATATGCTTGACATGCCTACAGATTTTTAGGGGATGTGAACTACACATCTAGCTAAACCTTGCTAAACTGATATAGCGTTTATGGAATTAACCCCAATTGCATGCAGTTACTGGTGATGTTTAATGTTTCCAGCACATTGTTCCACCCATCTGAATCATTACACCGGACTTCTCTCCGTCTCTATCCCTCCATTCATTCATCCATGCATCCAATCCAGCGGGCAAGCCGCAGTCCAGCCAGCCCAGGCGCTCAGCCAGTCCAGATGGGTGGTCCAAACCAATCACCGCTGCTCTCCCATGCTTTGGCTTGATAGTGTCCCTGCTGCCCTGACACCCTCCTCTTTTTCTGTTTCTCTCTCCCCGTTTCACATACTGTTCTGAATCCGTCTCTTCCTTAACACCGGTCTTGGCTGAAGCTTGGTTCTTTCCCTTTTCCTTGGGCTGCTTTCTCTGTCATTTCCATCTTTTCCTCCTAAATGTTTGCAATCCTCCTCCTTTTTTCTTTACTCTTACCCTTATCTCAGTTTCTCTTTCCTTTTGCATATTAGCATTTGCATAATGAAAATCCTGACCTTTGTGCTCAGGTGTAGATGATTGTTTTGGCCAACATCTGATTGTCTTACTAGTCGTAATTGAGCTGTAGCTGATCGTGTGGAGGGGCCGAGAAATGGTTTTCCAAAGTGGATTCATCTTTTAAGTACACTTTCAAATCTACATTCAAACTTTCCACTGTGCAAAATGATGCGTCTTCACAGTTTAATGGTTCTAAATTATGTCTTGTTGTAAGGTTGCTTTGTGTTTGCACAGACAAAATGACAGATTTAAACAAACCACTGCATTTGTCATTGATTGCCACCGTGTGTACACGCCGGGCCAGCTGAATGTGTGGAAATGTTCGCATGGCTTCATTCACCACCCAACAGCACTCTAAAGTTATGTGTCTGTTTCCACCGTGACTCACAGGCTCTGCCATGGATATCAGACAAACAAACCTTGAGTTGTAGTGTTACTCGTAATTTTGAATGTGACAGCAGTTTCAGAACACACCAGATTTGGATTTAGAACATATTGCTGGCCTAACACCACACTGTTTATGCTATTTAATACAGTAGACTGAGAAAACTGTAGCAACTTGAAGAACCTACAGAATGTAGAACTATCATTTTGCTGTGAATCTCCTGAAAAAGCTTTCTTCCATCTGTTGAAACACTGGGATTTTGATGACCATATAAACAGGTTTCCAAGCAACACCATCAGTGAGATGTGTATGGGTGAGTCGATTACTGCCGCATGCACACAAGCACACACATCACACACCAGAGCAACTTTAGCACATGAAAGGCCTCCTACAGAAGAGAGAAACATCCTGCAACAATGCTTTGAAGTCTATCAGTCATCCATCTAATGCAGGGATGTTTTCTGTTCCTCCTCCTCCAATAGTCTGATTCATATCTCCCTTCCTCCCTAAACAGACAACTACAGCCGATCTGGGAGTAATTTGGCTCCTTTCACAATAGCCCCAACGTATCCCAAACATCCAAAATTCAGTCTCACTTTTGCATCAAAGCAAAGCAGGAAAATAGTTGTGATTTTTTTTAAATCCCAATTGAGCTCTGCAAGCTTTGTGCAATCTAAAAAAAAAGTGCACATGTATGCAAGAGCACAAATGAATACACACAGTATGCATACATCGAGTGGCATACAGTAATTGCAGTGGCTAGTTATGGCTCAGTGATCTGTCAGCACATTGGGTGGGTTTTTTAGTTGCCTGAACAATGGTGCTGCAATCCCTACAGACAGAATTCCTAAGAAATGACCCCTAAAACACAGAGTTCATTCAAACGGTTCCTGATCTGTGTGAACAACAGCAATATAGTCGCAATCAGGCTAGTATGTATCAGCGGCAGATGGCTACACACGTACTGTAAGCACACAAATGTATAGCCACTGAAAGCAGCATTTGAGGGGACTAATGCCAATATTGTTATCAAATGCAAGTTAGCCTTTCTACAACAGTGATCTCTCCCCCGTAACAGCCCAGTTTGGTTTGACCTTTTTCCTTTCAACGGGCTCTGAGCAGCACTGCTGAATAGACAACAATGTATCATTGATGTTGTTTACATGAAGCAGGCAGGAGGAGGATCACCAGAGGAGGCCTGCTGGGATTACGACCTGGTTGGGTTTCATATTTATGACAGCTGATGCATTTGACAGAGCTCTGTAAATATACATGTGGCAACATTTTTTTAACCTGACAGCTCAGTAATTATAAACCTGTGGTTATATGTGGGCTATTAGTTGAAGTCTGTTGATAGGAAAAACTCACATTGAGGGGGGGATTTTTTTAAACTGCAGGTGGTAGTTGTTTGCATTGTGATCACAGTTCTTTGTCTGGACACCATATATGTAATGTAACAGATTGAGAGGAACGAACGGAAAAAACAAAGCCACAAGAGAACCATAGCAGAATTTTGAAGACCAGTTGATGTATAGAGAGAAGCAGGATAGGGATGTTGATTTTTATAACTTTGAAACCACATCACTATACAAGTAAAAGTAAAGTAAAGTATTTGATGTGTATTAATTTTATAAATATGGTGTGATTTACGGCTAAATACCCGCAAAGCTAACGACATTCCCATCAGCCTTCTTTCTGTTTAGAGTTAATTAGCAAATGTTAGCATGCTAATACATTTAGCTAAGATGTTGAATAACATAGACATTACATCCTAGTATCATTGTGAGAATTTAGCTAGTTGTAATGCCTCACTAAGCAGCTATCATGACTGTAGACTCTTAGTCTTGTTGATACATAACTGAGTCACAAATAATGCTTTAATTCTAAATTATACTGTGTTACCATAAAATTCGATTGTGACATACCTTCCATGTGTTTTGGGGTTGATACCCAACAGGGGTTTGAGGTCTGGTGTAGGCTCCACCATAGGGACTCTGAGAGTGGGAATGGTGAATGGTGCTGCTGGGCCGAGGGCAGAGGAACTGAGGCCAGCTATGTGGATGTGGTGCAGAATCGTATAAACTGTGTCCGTCATCTCTCTGACTAATCACCCACTGGTTGTCTGGGCTCGAACACGAATGGAACATTTCTGGCAATCCAAAGCTGGATCTAAGCAAAAAGAAAAACATTAAAAACAGTTAGTCAAGAAATGAAACAGTTATATAATGAAATTGTCATCTTATTCTTATTAAATCATGAATTATTTTTGAATTTCGCAGTGAATATTTTGTTATGGAGGGCAGGAGAGACATGCACAGGTGGATGTGACTGCGTGTGTGTGTGTGTGTGTGTGTGTACTTAAAAGTGTGTTCCACCAGTTACTTTAGACAGCTGTATACTACAACTATTACAACAATTGCCATAGTTTGACTGGTTAGTAATCTTGGAAGCTGGGCAGTTCTTTATAAAAACATTAAAAGGAACACTTTGCTGATTTTCAACCACATTAACCAACATTAGTCATGAGGCGGTATGTCTATAATGTCCACACTATTTTCTTATGTTCTCTGTAGTCAACTGATGTGTTTAACATCAATAGATACCAAAGAAGTACATTATAATGCACTTGCCAGAGCATTTCTTCAAATCTATTCAGTCCAGTGACAATACCTTGCTAGTGTTTATTTGTGTAATGAATGAATGCTGCCCTCATTGGATTTGTAGTGAGTTTAATTTCATAAAATCTTAGTATTTCCACCATGGAGTGAATGGATGGACAAACTTGATTATTGGCATGACTGAAGTAACAACAAGCAGCATGCCCCAGATCAAAGCATCTCGGAGGCTGTGGCTTAACCAGAATCAGTTGAAACATGCATATAATCAAAAGCCAGTTTGATTGGAAAAACACAGCTGTCAACCATCCTTTTATATGAATTTCTAATATCAACCATTAAGCTAAATATGGCAAAAATTGTATTTTCTTTGTTGCGTAACAGAATATCCTCATCAAATTAATAGTGAATGTTCTTTTCCCTTCATTGATGTCATTGAATGGGCAAAATAGGCTCAAGTCTAAGATTAGGAGAAATAAAAATGGAAAATAATGTAACATTTTTACTGCACGCTTCACACGTGGTGCCTTGCTTGATGCTTTTAATTAACCTAAGAAATTCACACTTTCTTCCAGTTCTTTTTTTAGCCTACCAAAGATGCATGAAAAGGTCTAGAAATGAGCATCACTGGTGCCATGATACAAATTAAAATATACCACTTAATGTTTTCATTGAAGGCTGAAATAAAAGTGATGGGCCACTGCAGCAATGCACTGGAGAAACTTCATTGGAGAAGTGGGTAAGATGGGAGAAGTCGTCAAAAGCCGATGGTCCCAGGGGAAGCCAAGGGCGCAAGTATGAAAGTAAGTAAGTGCTTCGTATCTTAATTACAATATCTGAGTGCAAATTAGATGTCACTGCCACTTGAGTACTAATGGAGAAGACATGCAAAACAGGACTCTCGTACATTTGCTACAATGCAGAACTGATTGAGCACAAAGAAAAGGTAGGTGAGAAAGTGGGAGAATCTGTGTGGCTATGATCTCTGCCTTTCTCTTCTTTCTTCTTCTCTCACCTTCTGTGGGAGGCAAATTGGCCAGACATGTGGCTTGCCTGGCTGTCCAAGCATGGTGCTAACAGTGTTTAATTGCCTTTATTCTGTCGCCAGCATTGCAGAATACCTCTGCCGTGGAATTTGCCTGGCAGTTCTAGGCATTGTGTAAAAATGTGTAGATGACGTGGACCGGGCATAAGAAAACAGGTTTTTGTAAATGTAGAGAAAGGGGTTTGTCCATTTAGCTGCATTCCTACACAAATGGTCATTTGGAACAACTGGATTGTTTGTGTGGGTTTTAGCCTGAGTCTTTGTCTGTGGTTTGTGAGCTTCTCTGTTAGCCCACGGGCAAGGCATCTCTCTTAAATAACAATTAACTGGCTTAACACACGAAGAGTGTTTTATGGATATGGCCACTCAACTAGATGTTTGTCACCCAGTTATTAATGCTCCATTGCTAACCCATCAAGTGTGTATTTAGGTCAAAAGGCTTGGGGTCAGAGATTAAATGTGCACCTGCAGAGAAATTTGAATTTCATGCATTTGAATGTACCAGCCCATACTCAATCATTGATTTTAAAATTATTATTTTATCAAATGCACCAATTCGGGTGTTTATTTGTCTGATTGAAGTGCCTGAATACATTTTTTTGCTGTGATTTTAATGATAGTTTCCCAAATTCAACTGACATAGAGCATCTTGACTTTAGGGACTGTGATAAGAATAAGACCACTAGCTGAGAAGAGGAGACAACTTAATTGACATAATGGTTTATTGCTTGACTAATACGCTATGAAAACGTTGGTATGAACGGTGAACACAGTTTTTTTACAATAATAAATAATAAACCACTTACTCGTCGTTCATCGTCTCCAGAGTTAGAAAGATTGCAGTTTCCCAGTGCTTTTCTTGAGTGACAGCCACAAACGTGTTCACCCAGAAGCAACAGTCTGGTGTGAACGGTTAAATGCAGATCTCAAACTGAACCTGTGTTCATTATCTCACGTCATACACACGGTTTGTGTGTGAAAGTATTACAAGTGAGGAATGTTAATCCACCGCTGACAGCTTTGGACGAGGTAGCTGCCTTCCAATTTCAGCCAATAAAAATCCTTTATGGCTAGATGTGTGTCTCGGTTAGCCAAATCTCAAGTAAAAAATATATCTGTATATAAATATAATGATATTATATAAAAATTGTGCCTCACAATTTCGGTTTATTTAATTCATGAAGTAATAAATCTAAACTCTTTTGTAATTTATTGGTTCATTATGACTTTAAATGAAGCTTATGCTATTTAGTTAAAATAGATGCTTTCACTAATCACCTTGTATATAATTCTCTTCTCATTATCTCACCATTGCAAATACAGAATGAAAGAGGAATCCATTAGAGAGAATTCTAACACTCCGCTATTGTTTTTACAGGAGACATTTTGCATCAACCAGTTGTGGAAACCAAATTTAAATCACAGTCTTTATAGTATCAATCAGGAGGGCAGCTGGCCATTACAATACTTAATGCTTGCATAATTTTTTTTGTAGAGTGTTTGAGCTTTCATTGTTTTGTCTTGTCTTTACTTCTCCATTTCCACCTAACTATGGACTTTCTGTGATCTGTTTCTTTAATGAACCCCCTCAGGCCAGAGCTGCATTCTCACACTCTTACCACTAACATAGGTTGTTGTCATTTAACTTAGTCCGGGACTCCAAAGGTAAGAAATCTACGATTTAGGATGTTTTGTCAGAAACCCACTTTAAAAGACATAATTAGGTATTCTACATCAAGGCCTTCACCTGGTTTAGATTAAATCCTGACCGGGAAGCTGGCACTGAGAGTTCCAGGTGTCCTCACCTCCAACTTAATGAGCTTACCTCAGCTAACGTGGCTCGTTATTGATTGTCTGTTGAATGGCCACGTAACGCTATTTAGTGTGACTGTGACACCTTATATGATTCCCTGGTTGTTCAACAAGTGTCATTTATATTGTTATTCATTTGAGTTTGTTTGACCTCCTTTTAATCCAACTGAGAACTGACAGTAGAGCGAAAGCCCTCCTGCTACTCTGAAGGTTTACAGATACACAAAGCCTCGGGGGGAGCTGGAAGACAACAGGCTGCGCTGCTCAGGCTTCTTTACACCAGGCTGCAAGCCTGGTTGACTGTCTCTGTGATCTGACCTGTTTATTTGTCATCAGTGACAAACCTGTATCCAGATGGGTAACATATTATAGTAAAAACCAACATAAATTGTGTTAGTATGGTTTTGGGCCTCTGTTTGTCTGTCTATCCATCTATACAGTATGTCATCAGTTAATCACGGTTAATTATTTATTAATTTCAAACATGCATTAACCAACAATGTAGAAGACAAGGAACTTGAGGTGTGATGATCACACTAAGCTGGGCTCACTTTGGCAGTGTTGAGAGCTTCCCTTACTGTGTAAACAATAAATACGTGTCAATGACTACGGCGACATAAAGTAAAATCCCACCGAGTTGATTTCTGGCGGCGGCCTGGTTTAGCATCCTCTCCAGAGGGCTGGACTTTAGTAGCTGCACTAGCCACAGTGACAAACAGCACTGGATTCATCCTGATCATGTAGCTAGGACAGAAGTCTGTCTGAGCGATTTGAAACAACACGTCTTTGGCTTTCATTAGTGAATGAACCTGTGTGCCCTTTTTAGGGTTAGTGTGTCTAATATAGTGAAATTGTGAGTATTTTTCCGGTTGGAGTAGGCAGGCGATATATACTCTTCCAATATAAGCTCCCACTCTCGTAAGGTGCTTACATCTAAAAACCCTGATGGTGAATTGAGTCCACATGGGCACGTGATATAGTGCGCATGCTCGTATGCATGGCTGAGCCAATGGACCATTGCATCAAAATCCTACAGTTGGTAACCCCGCTAAAAGTTGTACAGCATTATTTGAACTTGTCTTGCTATTAGTTGAATAGCGAAAAAAGCTCACATTTTTAAATAAAGGCATTTTTTTCACTTTATTACTCAAATTCTAATTTAGTTAAATTTTTGCAGCAGTTGTGTCATTTTTTATTAAAAATTAAAAACGTCCTTTTTGTGTTCGCTTTGTCATTTTTTTAATGATTACCTGACTATTGATTGTCCAGTAATCATCAAAGGAAATTCCTTTTAATTTACATCCCAACTATGTTTCTCTGTCTGTCTGTCTGTCTGTCTGTCTGTCTGTCTGTCTGTCTGTCCATCCACACTTACACAAATATTCACCCACCCACATGGAGAGAGGAAGTTTAGAGTATCATTGCTGTGGATTTTCTGTGTCACAGATGAGAAAACACACACACACACACACACCGACGTCTGCCTCATTAAAACCTCTCCTAGAGATGTACTACTTTGTTCAGCTCTCCACTCATCATCACCTCCAATCCGCTCAACCCTTGCCTCTTTTGAGCTCCACTATTTATTTTCATCAAGGCCTCTCTCCCTTGCTTCTTTCTCTCTATCTCTCTCCCTCTCCCTCTCATCCACAGTGGGCTTTGTTGCTGGGCTGTCATGTATTGAAGCACCTATTTATTTGCTTTTTTCACTGCTAATTCTCTCTTATTGTCCCTCCTGGCGTCCCATTGCGTCGGGAACAAGGCCGCCACGAGAGTTTTGTTCCCTGTGCTCAAGACATGAGTCAGCGAGCCAAGATAATGATGAGGAGCCCAGACACACAGGAGATCCAGCCTCTATCACTGATCACACCAGCAAAGTCTTCTTAACACACACCGCTCACACAATGTCATTATTACGGAGCGTATTCAGTTTGTGTGAAGAGCTGAGGTCACCAATTGGGGTTGTGTTTTAAACCTGTGTGGTTGAGCTGTTCCTCGACTGTTTGTTCTGATTCCAATCACTTAAATAACGTTCTGGCATGACCTAACGTGTTAAAGAACCCAAGCTAAATGTGTATGGAAAAAAATGTATTTTATCTTTCAATGTCACTTTAGTTTGACTCTGTTCTATCATCGCCATATAAAGGATTACACAATACATTAACTATAGTGCATATTCAATGCCAAATAGTGGCTAAGAAAGAGAACAGGATTTGAAATTTGGACTTGATATTGTAACAAGTCATCTCTGTGTCGCAAAACTTTTGGTGTGTACTAATGTGTTGGAAATCATGTTTCCAGTAAATATCCAATACACTAATAAGTAAAACTGTAAAGTTGTCCCAAAGTCCTCATGCTGTTGTTTGACAGCATGTAGAGTTAGATCCCTTATACTTTTAATATCGAATGTAGATGCTCACACTTCTTAGCATTTTATAGTCTGTTGCTTGCAAAGTCTTTTGAATAGCCATGTGGCCTGCTGATGGAACAAAGTATGAAATTGCATTCCACAGAGTAACCTATTGCTTCTATCTGACAGTTACAATTTTTTATAACAGATATTATCTGTACAAACAATACAAATATATGGTTTTAATGCAGTCATTTTTTCCAATTAATCAATTAACATCTTTGCTTGCAGCAGTAAAATATGTGTCCCCACCTGATCTGCAAGATCATATACTGCAGTTATAAGCTCTCATGAAACACCTTGCGCTCTCACCTGTCACATAACAGCGTTGACTGCTAAAATTGCTAGCATGACAACAGATGATGTATTGTAGTCTTTCTGTCCCATATACAGTGTCGTTATCCTTAAACTGTGAAAGTAACACCGGCTACATGTGCACGTGCATTTTCAAATGTATTTGTATATATATATGTGTGTGTGTGTGTCTCTACTTCACAAGTCAATCAGATCAATTCTTAACTTCAAAGAGTGGTTTCAGGAAGAGGCTGTAGACCGTGGATGAACATGCACTTTTATTTTTCACCGGTCAAGGGTGCGCGGCACCGCTGAGAGGAGGTTACTTTGAAGTGAGCCCTCAGAGCAGACAATGTTTATGCTAACTAAGCCTCAAAATACTGATACAACTGAAAATAAGGTTTCATTGTTGACTATTACTATTATTACTGTCATCATTCTCATGAAAAGCCCAGATCATTCATTTTAAGGGGAAGCTAAAACGATAATGAACAGGCTATAAATAAATGCACTTCTTTGAAAGTGTAAATCAAACCCGAGTTGTCATTTCAACATTAACCACAAGATGATGCTGTAGGTTTCCATACAACTTCTCAGAAAAGACACTGCTCATGCTTGTAGTTCCTCCTTGAAACTGCAACGTATGCCCCCGCAAACTATCATTAAAAAACTGTCCTACAACATCTGAGGAGGTGTGTGTGTCATAAATTGCCTGTTTCTATATGACAAGCCATTACTGACGAGACCTGACTCACACTACAGTGACCTGTCCAATCGCAAAACTCTGAGTACCCTGTGCATAAATCATAATGTCAAAGTAACACTGCACACTTCCTTTATGCTGCGCACTACTCCAAGTTTGCACCCCATCCTCTGAGCATACATGCCACACTATGTGCCACACATTTCTGCTATTGTACAATACACTGCTACACACCACTGACACCATTTTCTTTGCCCATTCTCATCTTTGATTAAAAAAAAGGCATAAAAAGCAGTGAAATCTGTGCTTGAAGTTTTAACAAATCTTTGATGTCCTTTATCTCAAAATTAATCATTTATCTAAATCCTTTTGCTTTCTAGGATTATTTGTGACAGACACTTTGTTCAACATTTTAAAGAAAAATACTACCTAGTCATCTTGGTTATGACTCAATGTCCCATGAGGCCCTTACACACATCCACCCTCTTTGCTGCATAGTTCATTCTGTCAATATGGGTTTCCCCCTCCACAGCCCCTGAACCGGCACACGCACAGCTCTGAAAACAACATTCCCGTGATGCAAGATTAGAGAAGTTCACCGGGTTTTTCTTAATATATTGTAAATATTATCAGGTGACTAAAAATGAGGAAGCACCCCCATGAGGAACTTTAAAGATTTTCCTGCTGTGTCATTGTGATCTCACAAAGCTGCACTCAAACAAACATACAACGTGCCCAAGCGAGGACAAGATGTTGTCAAAGCGACAGCAGGAAGCAGAGGATGCCACCAGAGTTAATGGTTATCTTTTTACAATGGCAATTTCATGAAAGATGTCTATTGAGTGTTATTTGTTTGTTTGTTTTTTTTACATCTAAGCTCGTGTGATAACAATGCATACAGGCATTTAGTTTCATTACATGGCACTGATGAAATGTGTTCATAAGTGAGTCTTGAGTCTTTTCTTTTTGCGCTACTTTCTACTTCTACTCTGCTACGTTTCCGAGAGAAATACTGTACTTTTGGCTTCATTACAATTATTTTGTCAGTAGTAACTTGACAAAATTTGCACATAGAACATGTGAACATGTGCAAGTATAGACAAATCATTGGTCGATTTGTTGATTGACAGAAACTTATTTGGCAAAATGTGCTTTTCATTTGAATTATTTTAACAGTTTAGATTTATTTTTAATAATTTTGAGGATTGGACTGTTGGTAGGACAACGCCAGCACTGTGATGGTGTCACTTTGGGCTCTGGGTAATACCAACCAATCTATTAATGTAGAAACCAATCAGCAGAGTAATCCATAATGAAAATAATTATTAGTTGCAGTCTTATACAGAACAGTTAAAAATGAGCTCCACCTCAACCAACTACAACAGTAACACCCTGCTTTTACATGAATGAATGAGTAATAATAATATAACATAATATATAATAGTATAACAGTCACAGGGTCCCCTTTTCTGCATTACTTACTATAGTTAAAGCACATTTTCCGGACAATACTTACATACTTTAACTTAAGTAACATTTTCAATCCATTTTTTAATTTTGATATTAACACTTTTATTTCTGAACAAAAACTTACCTCCACCACTGATGACATATCTTTATTTTGTTATTTAAACATAACTATAACCGGGGACAGGTTATGATAGGAAACATTCACTGCCATCTCTAAAACTCCCATCTCATAGAAAAGTGTGAGCAAAGATGAGCATGCAAGTTCTCTTGAAAGCGCTCTGGCTTATTCTAATACCACTGGTTAGTATTATGGTTATGATTTATATCTTTAAAAAAATGCTGCAGTTAATAGTTTGCAGCATTTAATATGGATATTAGTGCCATATCCATATCAAAATGTTTTCTTTATATCCAATGACGTTCCAACCTGCCGCTAACAAACTTCCTGTAACTCAGGAGGTTGCTTGTGGAGAAGAGATGGTGAGGGGCTTCTTTCCCCCTCACTGTAAACATCAACAACAGCAGCTTTTATAAACTACATATTAAATCACATTCTAGCACATCCAAATTGCAGGACAATATGATTTGCATTTTAGTGTATTTGGCAAAGAATTTAATCTCAAATTCTCAATTACCTGTAGTTCGGAGGCTATAGAATACAGGTCCCGTTGGTGTACTGTATGTCTGCTCTATCTACAAACGTCCAGCTTCAAATTATCCAGATTCACTTGCTTGTTGATCTACCTCCTGGTAATGTTGAATCAATCCTGGAAGCATGAACTAGTGAAAGGCCCCCATATTTAAACCAAATTGTGTTTCCTCTTTTCTAGCACCCTGGAGCGAGTGCAAAGGGAAGCTTTTGCGTCAACTATCCCTGTATCTCAGACAGAAATAATCATAGATTCTGGCAAGTCACCATCTTACATAATCGTGGTTGCCCACAAGTGAATTAAGTAGAATTAAAACCCTAACAAAACATACCACAAAACACAAAGAACTAGGTGTATATAACTTGTAACTGTTCTGAGGTTTTTCTGGAAATTCTCAACCAAACCATGGTACTTACCTGGTAAATTACAACAGATGCTTCAGCTGATAATGCAGCACGCACACTCTGATATTGTTGTCAAGGTCGCTACTAAAAATAAAGGCTTGACTTTCAAGTGGCCACTGAATGCTGTTAATTTCATATTCTTGAGACAGTTTGTCCATAACTGATCAGCGCTGCTCGACTTGTAAGAACAAAACACACAAGTGTTTTTGGTCAGCTTTATGGAACGGTGGCATTTCATTCCTGAGGAAGAGGGCTCCAATATTGCATTCACGGTCACACTGTAATCTGCATAATGACAACGATGAACAACCCATCAGGGGCGATTTGAGAGAAAAAGCCTCCAAATCCTCCTTCAGAAGCATGTTGATTGTGTTTATTCATGGCAGTTAGGTTGATGAGGGAGCAATATGGAGGAGGTTGGATGGACACTTGTTATGTGTCACCGTTAGAATAGCAGACGTCTCTTGACGAGGAACAAACAGCAAAGGCAGACTGAAATCAAGGCGTCTGTGAAAGCTCTCAGGAATGCAAATTCAAAAGCACTTCATTACTTGCTTTTTCCCTGCAATCTTGTGTCTGAGAGACTGAACTAAGTGGTTAATCAAGCCAAAAACCAAACCATGTCTGAGGGGCCATAAAGGAGACATCTATGCTTGTAGACAAGGCCAAGGCTGTGTGTACATGTGTTCACAATATGTATGTAAGTGCATGTGAAAATACACAGTGGTGTGTGTATTTTGGATCCATATGGATCCATATTACATACATAATCAAGTTACTTTCCTTTTCCTACTTTTGTAGTTGAAAAAAGTTTAAAGTTCCTAATATGCTATCAATGAAATCATTGGTATTTGGCGTGTACAGTCATGCTAGCGACTCTGCGAGTTGTATGTACTTTGGCACAGCAGTGCTTTGAGCTAAATGCTAACATTTGCATTCAGAATGCACACAATGCCAACATGCTTATGTTTAGCAGGTACAATGTCAAGTTCAAATTTTTGTTTATTTATCAGATGCAGTTACCACGGGGTAAACATGCAATGAAATGTGCTGGACAAGAATCGGTCAACTCAGCTGAGCAAAAATATAAACTATGAGGTGTAAGAGTAAGGAAACAGAATCCAAGTACAAGACAACAATAGCCATGGTAAGATATAAAAGGCCATGGTAAGAAGAGCCGAATGTACATTTAAAATGAGCACCGATATTTACAAGAAGGATCCGAATTTACAATAAAATGTGCACCGGTATTTACATCGAAGTTAGACATTTGAAATGTATGAATAAGTTTAGCAGCAGTTATACCTAAAATCTGCAGTTTTACATTAAGTGACAGGTGTCAGTATATTGCACGAGTGAGAGCGGCATGCTGTCCAGATGACATGACAAAATTCATGGTTAAGATTTACAGAGTTATGGGTTAAGAGTTCAGTAGCCTGATGGACTGATGGTAGAAACTGTTGTTGAGTCTTGTAGTGCGAGCAGCCAGACTCTTGTACCTCCTACCAGATGGTAGCAGGGAGAAGCAAGCTCTCGATGGTGCATCTGTAGAAGTTGGTGAGGATTTTGGCACTCATGCCGAACTTCCTCATTCTTCTCAAGAAATAGAGCCGCTGACGAGCTTTCTTCACCACAGTGTCTGCATGAAGAGTCCAGGAGAGGTCCTCAGTGATGTGGACACCGAGGAACCGGAAGTTGCTCACTCTCTCGACTTCGGTGTCTCCAATGAGAATGGGTTTATGTCCATCTCCTTGCCGTTTCCTGTAATCCACGATCATAATTTTGTTTTGCTGACATTAAGAAGGAGGTTGTTGTCCTGGCACCAGCTGGTTAGTGCCTTGACCTCTTCTCTGTAGGCCGTCTCATCGTTGTTTGTGATTAGGCCCAAGATTGAGGTGTTGTCAGCAAACTTAATGACGACATTAGAGCTGTGTTTTGCTACACACTCGTGGGCGAGCAGGGCGTACGTCACCATATTAGTTTAGCATGTTAGCATGCTTACATTTATTAATGAGCATTATACACAACATACAGCTGAGGCTAACGATACTATTATTACTTTTGCAAGTATTTAGCCATGAACCAAAATAAACAAATAAAACCTTGAGCTGATGATGGCACCACATGAAAAGTTAAGGAATCACCGCAGTTAACACAAATATCTTCAGGGGATCATGAATGTATGCACCACATTTCATGGCAATCCATCCAACACTTTCAACATTTCACTCAAAAACACAAATGGGAACCTCATGGTGGCACTTGAGGAAAAGTGAGGGGATCACCAAAGTCTTCAGGATTCATCCTCTGGTAAACATTAATGTCTGTACAAAATTTCATGGGAATCCACCCAACAGTCTGGACCAACACGGTGGATGGACCGACTGGCTGACATTGCCATATTTACAGTCATGCTTCTGGCACGGCTGAAAGATTACCATGAATTTACATATGATTAGATGCACCTGCCAAATCCCAACAATCCCAACACTAAAGTGTATCCAAACATGTACAAGGTCAATAGAGTGCACCACTAAACTTACATTTTCAAATCATTTCTGTTCCCTGCTTGGTGTAAATACCTGCATTCAGAAGCACTGTGACAGCTGAAGAAGATGTGTGTTCTGTTTTTCTAATTTCCACATGGCAAGTTCTCTGTGGTCATGTTATGTTGTTGTTATGTTCAAGACAACAGATTAACCAAAACTAGACGCTTTTACCAGCTATGAGAAGAATTTAAAGAATATAACGACTGATTTTATGCAGCAGTATTCTCCCTCACAAGGAGGAGCTTGAAATATTTCTGCGAAATGTAAAATAGGACAAATAAAAAAGCAAACACTGTACTGTAACACAGGTATATGATCCAAAGTGTTAAAAACATTAAGGGGATCCAGGAAATTTGCTAAATCTCCAAACACGCTGAAGGGTTAAGTTAGTATAGAGGCTCTTTCATACAGACATTCCGTAACATTAACTAATTAAGTCGGCTGAACTATTCTGGTAGAGGCAGAAGCTTCTCTTGTTCACATTACCAAGGCCTTAACATGATTGTAATGCTATGTGACCATTCACACACCAACACCAACGGCACTAAAGTCCTCTGTTGTCTGAAATTTGATGCCATTTTTACGTCAAACCGTGCTGGTGTGGTGCATGCTTGCAGTGGTGACGCTTTTCCTCACACAATATGCCGGAACGGAACATTTTGTTACATTGTTTTACAATTGCTTTAACCGATTTAGTGCCACAGAAACATTAGATTCATTTTCACACATAATCCTGTACAGCAACATGCCATAAAATTTACAGAATGAACCAAATCTGTGAAGGGCTTTCTCATGAATTGTCAGTTTCAAACACGTGAAAGGTTGTATGTGGTAACAAGACATGAGAATGTGTATGTGTGTTCCACTTGTTCCACTATGTTTTATTAGATTTTTGTAATTTTTTAATATTTGTATCTATAAATACAATTAATAAAGTTCTGCAACTTACCATTATTTAAATTCTCGATTAGTCGATAAATCTTTTGGACTATAAAATGTATAAAATAGTGAAAGGTGCGCAGCAGACCAAATCCCCAAAATGTACTATCAGAGAAAAACAGCAGGTATTCACATTTTAGTGGCCAGAACCAGGTTTTTTTTGTCATATTTCCTAAAAAAATTATGTAAATACTTGTAAAAGTGCAAATACATTTTCTGACAATCGACTAATCAATGAATCGACTCACTGTTTCAGCTTTACATTCATCTTTATTTTGTAATGCACTTGACGAGATGACCCTGGTTTGCTCATGACGTAGGGATTTCTCTCCCTGATCTCGTTGTTGTTCGACGGACAGAAATGTGCGGAATGCGAGTGTGTGAGTGAACTCAGCAGGAGCTGACACTCGACATTAGATTTATGGGTGGAGATTATGACCCAGGGCACTCTGGCAGAAACAGAGAAAAAGACGGCAAAGCCAAGGCCAATGGGAGAGACGAGAGGTGGAGAGAAAAAAGGCAGGGAGAATGAAGCAGAGGCCATGAAATGAAATTAGGTGTTTGATCTCCTCAGGACAGGTCAGGTCTTTCCAGTGGAGTGTCTGATCTGATGTAGAGCCTATGAAAGAACGGGCACCACCAGCTTTTTTTCATTATTGCCACACAGAATGGAGAAGGAGACACTAGCTCATTGTGATCTATATATTTATTTGTCACACCTGCATCCTTTCTCTGTCCATCCCGTCGGTCTATGAATATTTCTGCCTTTTCTCTTCAAACTCTTGGAGCAACACTCTGAAATCTCACCTAAGTGTACGCTCTTTGTCCAAAAGTTTCCTTGAGAGGCACTTGGTTTTACTCCGGGCCTCTGTTGTATCTTCAAATGCCCGGTTGTTTCTCTTTTCCTTTTATTCTAATCGATGCACTCTGTACAGTGAAATGGTATCCGCCTGCAGACGCCAAATAAGAGCCTCTGAAATGAAAACGTTCCCCCCTCTTTTAGATGACAATTGTATGTGGCTGTGTCTCCGTCTGGTTTACCTGTGGGTCTTTGATCATGACAGCATGCGACAGTGTTTGATTCCTAGGGTACTTTGACAGCTTGCAGGCTGGCAAAAGGCCCTCCAGTGTCTGAAGTTAGATCAGAAGAGACGGGGCCTGAAAAGCAGGCGTCCAGCTGGGAGAAGATCAGAAGAGACACAAACTTTAGCGAGAGCCATTGTGAGGTACACAGCGGCTGCTGGCTCCCATAACTTTTCCCTTTGTATGTTTTTTATATCGCGCTCTTATCTTCTGCTCAGAGTGTTGAATGGCTCAGTTAAAGGTCTGTGAGGTTTTATCTGATTCTGACAAAAAAAAAAAAAGACACCTTGTGTTTGTTCCTTCCTTCAGCTGTCTCTTGGGGTTTAAGGCTGGCCTGTGTGTGCACATTCACAATAGTGCACGTCTCCTTTATAGTGTAAGCACAATGCCACAAACTAGTCAAAATAATAAAGACTAATTACAAAAGAACATTATACATTACATGCCACATGCTGGGCAATGAAAACTCCCAAAGCTTGTTCCAAGAGCTTTTTGTTTTAAATGGATGGAGTTAAATCAAAGATGGATGTGTACTTGAGGTTTGTGAAAGCCTAAAGTAAATTGAACAGTATTGATCAATAATTTCAGTCACTGTAATTACCGGCCATATTAGCTAATGCATAAAATGATGGGATAATTTTACTTTGGAGCCTCAATTGGGTGATTTGATGCAACTGTGTCACATGTTTGGTAAGTGTGGTAATGGTGCCCTCTAGTGGTTTAATGACAGAACCAACAAAAACTTGCATTTAAATGCAAAAGGCAGGTGTTACTTTATCAAGCTCTCGTGTGGTTAGTCTGGGAACTATCATGGGTCATTTGGAAGTTTAGGGGTTCCCAATCATATAAATGGGACATACTTTACTTTACCTTATACAACTAGGGAAGTGTTTTTACTCTTCTACATTTACATGACAGATGTCGGATTAGGATTTTACAAACACAACATGATTAACAAATCAAATCTGATATGTTATTATTGATTAAACCCGCTGTAAATGAAGTCATTGCAATTAGTTCCCTAGTACCCTAAGCGCAATTAAATGTAATACCTAATTACATTTACTACTGTATGCCCTACAAATTCCCCATTGAGGGACAAATAAAGGTTTATCTTATATTATCTTATACTTTTACTTAAGTACTTTTTTTAACGTAAAATATTTGATTCTTCTACCACTGTTAATGTGTAAAAAAGTTGATTCTGCACAATAAAACGAGATTGACGGAAGTGTGTGGCTCTTGCAAGATGTGATATCAGTTGACCTACATGAATTAAAAGGCATCATTAATCGATCGACGACGCCGTCGTTCTGCTAGCGTCGCGCTCTGCGTTTGGTGTTTCTTGAACCGCACAACGGCTCCGCTCGTCCTCTGGAGAAATGGCAACGACTGTGAAACTGAACACCGGTGCACAAATCCCCATTGTGGGACTGGGAACCTGGAAGGTGCGTTTATTTTTGTGTACTATGCTGTCGTACCTAGTTAATAGTTAACTTGTTACGTAAGCTAGCTGGACGTAAGTGCGGAAAGCCTGAGTGGAGACTGCTACATAGCCGTAAAAAAAAAAAAAAAACGATATAACCAATACGAATTCGCCATTAATTTCGTGTTAATTGCATGTTATTTTACAAGAAACTTTGGGTCGGCCTGTTTTTTTTCACTTGGCACAACCATAACCGATACCAACCTTCGCCAGTTCACTCGAACGGCAGGTTTCTAGACGCATGGCGGTCGTGTGCAAACCTGGGTCTGACCTGGGTCAAGTTACGCTGCAAACGAGCTTTACTTTTTATCCGCTGTTACCCACACGAGTCACTGTTACCCTGGCTCCCGTGTTGTTATAGACACCGGTACTAACTTGTACAACCTAGCCCAATCCTTAAAATGCTTGCTTTGCTTTTTAATGCACCTTTAACAGCCAATTTCCTTCCATCTGTTGACAGCAGAACAACCCCAGCTCTGTGTACTTAAGTGCTGGCAACATTAATGTCAATAATTATTGCTTCACGGTGTATGTACTTTTCCTCTATAAAATATCTAATAGTATAATCATTTGTATTAGCAATAAAATAGATGGAGTGATAAGTAAATACAGACTTTGTTCTCCACCAACATGAATTGGCATACATGGGTTTCTTCCCACCACGTAACACATGCATGTTAGGTATTAAGAATGTTAAATGCACTGTCACTGTACATTTCTCCTAAACAGTTTGGATCAAATGCCGGGGATATATCACCCCAAGGAGGCAATTACAGAACAACTTTATTAACCATGTCTCAGCCGAACAGTCAGAATGGTACACGTGCGGGGGAGACATTACATTACAATTAAAGTCAAAACTAATTAATTAACTAATCGTCTCTTTTTCAATCAAATAGTCTCAAAAACTGAACTGGGGGATAAAATCAGGAACTTAAACGTCCTTTTAGACAAAGGACAATGGCATTATTGCACAAGTTGTATGTGGGTCATACTGAAGCAGAAAATAGCAAAACATGGATTGGTAATACATATACTGACACCGAAATAGAAATAAGTGTTTGCGTTGTTGTTATTTTGACACTGTATGTCTATGATAGAAGACACAGAGTTGCTGCTAAGGTATTCTGTAACTAGTGTTAGTGAATAGTTGTAAGACTTTTGTATACCACAGTAATTAACCATCCCTGTCTGTTAGTCTCCCCCCGGCAAGGTCACAGAGGCGGTGAAAGCAGCCATCTCAGCGGGTTACAGGCACATTGACGGAGCGTACGTCTACCAGAACGAGCCGGAGGTGGGAGCGGGTGTTCAGGCTATGATCCAGGATGGCGCGGTCAAGAGAGAGGATCTTTTCATCGTTAGCAAGGTGAGTTGTACACTGAGATGTCGGTGACCTGTATTCCGTGTGTAAACTGGGCTTTTATACTGGATTCCTGAGCATGCTGCACGCCAGCTCACTGACTTCCCTGAACTTTCATTTCGTAGCTGTGGTGCACTTTCCATGAGAAGTCCATGGTGAGGCAAGGCTGTGAGAAGACTCTCAGTGATCTTAAACTGGACTACCTCGACCTCTATCTGGTGCACTGGCCCATGGGTTTCAAGGTAGGCACACCACTGTCTTGTCAACAATGTATGAAAATGTATGTGTTGTCTGTGTACTTATGATTCAGGTGGAATCTTTTTTATTTTTATTATGCTATGTGACCTTAATTATTCTATCTGCACACCAGTTTTTAAATGAAGTTTCAGTGTAATGTGGTGGGAACCTGAAGCTAATTAACCCCTTTGTCATGTTGCAGGCTGGTGGTGAGCTTTTCCCTCTGGACAGCGCAGGAGAGACGATCAATGACAACACTCACTTCCTGGAGACGTGGGAGGTGAGTTAAACAGGCAGACGACTCACTTGTGTTGTCAGACGTACGTTTCAAACGGGTAGGCGTGTTGGGAATTCCGGTAGCGTAGCTCGTCGCACCCGGCAAAACGGTAAACAACGGTAAACAGCGGTAAATGTGCTGTCCCAAAACCAAAATATGATTCTTATTCATTGCGACGCAGCGGAGGCACAGAGTGAGAATCTAATGAAGGCAGAGGATCCGCCACTAAACAGCGAGGAGCTTCCCATGAGCACAGGAAGTCAGAAAGAAGCTTTAAAAACACTGAAAAGTTGCTAGAGTTGTAGAGATCTTGGTCGGGGTTTAGGCTGCTGCAAGCTTAAAATGTGATGGTGCAAGACCTGAGACCAGTGAGGTGCTGCTGCTGACTGTAGCAAGGGAGCGAAGACAAATGGGAACTGTGGCTTTTTGAAGAAACGGCGTGAACCGAAAAGCAGCCAGTAAATGTGTTTTTGTTTTTTTTATTGTCCATTTTCTCAGGGGATGGAAGAGCTGGTGGACGCTGGTTTGGTCAAAGCTATCGGCATCTCCAACTTCAACAAGGAGCAGATTGAAGCCATTCTCAACAAGCCGGGCCTCAAATACAAGCCTGCCAACAACCAGGTACGCTAAGACCCTTCTTTACCTTCTTTAAGTAAAGGCACCGTCCAGTGACGTTACTGTTCTCCATCCGTAGAACAAAGGGATAACAAACTTCACCTGATAACAGTAGCTGCTATCAGCTGCTGTTTCAGCGTACATATGCAGTCTTTTTAGATGTAGCATGTTTAAGTGGAGGCTACTGAGCAGAAAGAAAACAGATGCATTTCAAGATTGCGGCTCTCGAAAGGGCAAGAGGCCGTAATGGCATCATCTGTCTCCTCCTATCAGTGCAGGGAAATAAATGTCCTGATAATTCCTTTCGGGCCACAGCAGTTTCTCCTCGGGCTAGGCCAGTTAGCTGAGGTGACCTTATGTTTTTGCTGTTTGTCCTGAACTATCGTTCACCATCAATGTCTTGTTTTGCCCAATCTTGTTGTGTATTCGATTACAACACCGTTTTCCTTTTGCCCTTGTTGACCATACACACCAAACAAGGGAACAAAGGACTTGTGTATTAAATATGGAGTGCATTTATCCTTTAAAGTAATATCAAAGAAGTACCGTCGGCTGCTCAATGCAGTCACACAAATGTACCCTTGTGCCCCTCACATGCACATGCTGGAAAATCTTTTAACTGTACTGTGAAACAACCACCTTTGCACAAAGCAGGAAGTGATATATTGGAAACTATTTTTTTCCTTGAAAAAGACACTAAATTGAACCGTTTGAAGCCACTTCAAAACTATTTATGGATAAAACACAGGTTCCAAAGGTTGGACAGTTACACATACAAAGTACTACTGCACCCAGTATTGTCCAAACACAATCTTTACATGTTATTAGGCTGTGTAGTGAGTATTTGTTGGACTGAATAACGCAACGTGCGTGTAGCCCGCTTGGTATTTATTCCGTGTGGCTTACACATCGCTCCACGGTTTCTGCAGCGCATCCCAAGAGTTGTGTGTTCGTTCCACTAGGTGGAGTGCCACCCGTACCTGACCCAGGAGAAGCTGATCAACTACTGCCAGTCTCAGGGCATCTCGGTGACGGCGTACAGCCCCCTGGGCTCCCCCGACAGACCCTGGTCAGTTAGTATGATAGTCAAAGTGGCGTCAAAATAACACAAGAAAGGACTTTTTTATGGGCACACTGTTGCAAAGTAGGTCATATTTGGTTGAATGCAGATTTTTCAACCCCAATGTGTTTCACAATATCTTTTTTTTTATTTCAACTTGTGAATGTTCTTCCTTTTCTGCATAGTTTGTTTGTGCATGGCATATTTCATTGTGATTAAGTAAATACGTTTCTTTGTTTTTGACTGATAAATCTTGTTGTTTTACACAAGGCCTGTAAATAATAGTGAATGATGTTTTTTCAAACTGCAGGGCTAAACCTGAAGACCCCTCACTGCTGGAAGATCCCAAAATTAAAGCCATTGCTGAGAAGCACAAGAAGACAGCAGCTCAGGTACAACACTCCCAAATCAAACATGAAACAGAATAAAAAACAAGTTTATTGTCCACACACAATTAATAGTTGCAACTTGTGATTGAAAGTGTAGCATTGCAGCTTGAAAGGACGCATCTTCATCTTTGGATATTTTGATGTGTAAGTGTAGAATGTCACCGCCATGAGGGATACAATAAATTGAGACCATGACACTTTTTAGGCATTACTAGTTATCCTTTAGCCTACAAAGCCTACATGGTTTTTAACTTTAAGAGGTTTGAGGTCAGATCCCGTGGGCAATCAGCTGGTTTGGTTTAAGGGGGAAAGATTCTTCATATTAGTCACGCGCTGTTCCTTCTAAAATAAATAAAGTTTATTGTCCACACACAAAAAGGATGCTTGTTCCTCTTTTCTCTTAAAGAAGAACATGCATGCGTAATCTGAGTTTAATTCTCAATCATAGTGTAGTAGGCATTTAACACGGACGCATGAGAGTAACGTGGTTGATTTAAAGTTAGTTATCACACTTAAAAGTCACGAGCTCTAATCACATTCACATGTTAATGCCATGTCTCCGTCCCCACCAGGTCCTGATCCGCTTCCAGATTCAGCGGAACGTGATCGTGATCCCCAAGTCGATCACACCTCAGCGCATTCAGGAGAATTTCCAGGTAATTAGCCGAGAAATTGTTCCGATATTTTCTAGGATTAGCCATCAGTCTGCTTCACTTACCCACCCTCTTGGCTCGTGCATGAAGACCGGTGTTTAAATCTTTGCAGGTGTTTGACTTTGAACTGACAGAGGAGGAAATGAAGACTATATCAGGATTTAACAGGAACTGGAGAGTTTGTCCCATGCAATGGTGAGATCATATTTCGCTTTGCACTTTTTGTGTTTTTGTTAAGAAGATGTTGTGGGTTAGGCAACAAAATGTTATTTTCCTTTCTTTTCTTTTTGTCTCTGTAGGGGCACGAAGCACAAGGACTATCCATTCAACGCCGCATTCTGAAAACCAAAAATGCAGATTTTCCACAGGTTTACTTTGGATGCTGGAGTTTGCTTCTCTGCCTTCTAGACTGCTCGCCTCCCTGTTCTTCACAGCCCTTTGCAACGCTACTGTGGCCTTGCATCTGATTTTTATTTTTATGTTACATCTTCTTTTGTTAAACATTTGTCTCCATAAAAAACGGTAACCAGTTTAACGCACACTCCAAAGAGTTTTTTACACCAAATATGAGATGTTCCTTTCAGGTCATTTTCAAGTTTCTCGACTTGCTTGAACACGATTTTTTATTTGATTTCTCGCCGAAATATTCTCCTGCGATCATTTATTGTCCGTGTGGCATTTAAAGTTACTGATGAACAAAAAAGTGTGCCATAATTAAATATTATAATAATATGAGTAACAGTTCTGAGTGAGTTCTGAGAACAGAATAAGTTATTTACAAAAGCATGGACCTTAGGAAGTGTTTTATTTGTAGTTTTACATATTTGTAGTATCACATAAGAGGAAAAAACTACCTACGGTAAATTGTTTAAGACATACTAAACAATTTAACAATACTAAACTACTAAACAAACGTGTTTCATCCAGAGATGTATTATATTTTAAAGCACTTCCAATTTTTTTTTTCCCAGTTGGACAGAGGCACAAGAGCCTTAGCATATATGTGGATTTCACTGCAAAATGAAAAGATATCTCTGTGAAATACAGAGCTTATTACCTCGACTGGCCTTAGGATGACAAAGCGCTTCCCACTCTTACTTGTGAGTCATATATGGCACTTAATGATCATGTGTGTATTAAATCCTGTTACGAAACTGTTGCTTTCACTTCCCCTGTGAGCTGTTTTGTTAACTACTTAAAGGAATAAAGTCCTGTGGGCGAAAATAAATCAAATTGGTGCTCCGCTGTTTGTGCCTCTTAGTGACCACTAGAGGTGAGACTGAGGGAATGAAGGAAGAGCTGCTGGCGCCTTCAAAGGTGTATATACACACACACACACACACCTTTATAGCTACAATTAAATGAGTTATATGTAATGCTTCATTCTTTATTTCTGGTTTGGGAAATTTAATTTAGCTTTGATTATCTTACAACTTAGCGCTTAGATAAATTATGAGTCTATGTCTTGATTTCATGTACCCTCCTCTGACCTTATGAACCTTACGTAACAGCAGTTTAGGTGAGAGTATCCAAGTTTATGAAGTGTGTGAGTCAGCAGAAAGGTCTAAGGATTAATAACTAACCAAAAATGTCAGTATTGTTTTAAGTCAAATGTTTATATATAGCAAATGTCATACAGAAAGGCAATTCAAAGTGCTTTACATACAGTAATGCATTACAAATGTTAAGAAATACAGCATAGCACAGGGGTTAGACTGTATCATGAAACATGACTAGCAAGTAACTACATATTATACATATTAGGTTAAATACCAGTCATTGAGCCTTGTTTACTGTATCAACATACATCCATTATATCCTAATTATCTATTAACTAACTATCCGACATACATTCATTAAATTCATTCTTTCAATAACATGCGTTATACAAAAGTGGTCCAGTACAAGCTTAGTAATTGCAAATGATTATTCGGGCACCATCTTGTCTTGTGAGTTAGTATTCTGCGTTCAGGGGGAAGTCTTTGTGTTTTGTGGCCCTGTAGAGAAGAGAAGAGAACATGTATTACTCTACGTTTGCCTCCAATGATAATGGGTCCTGTAGCCTGCAAGAATCAGTTACAACTGCCCCTGCATGCTATCGCCTCGTCTCTCTTTCCCCCTGCGTCTTGCTGTCCGCTCACCATGGTAGTGGGAATCCCCTCCAGTTTTTGTTCAAGCTCAGAATGGTCTTCATGTCGTCTTCGCTCAACTCAAAGTCAAACAGCTGAAAGAGAAAGAGCAGCAAAAAGCAAGTCAGCATGTGATACAAACCACAGAAGCTGCTTTGCTTTAAATGGAACCCAACGAACAACAGGCACACACAAAATACCAAATGTAAAGGAAGTATAAAGCACATAATCTGAATATTTGCCAGTATCCAGTAGATTAGTAAAACAGATTAAAACTAAAACATTTTGCTCCTGGAGTTTTAAGATGCGGTGTACCTGGAGATTTTCCTTGATTCGACTGGGCGTCACTGACTTGGCAATGACAATCACATTCCTCTGGATGTGGAACCTGATGAGAGCCTGGAGGGGAAACAGTTCATAAGCTCAAATCATCATTCATGAGCATTACCCCGAACTCTGCGTGACTTACACTGTTGGTGGACTGCCCCATAATACTGCACTTGTTTAATTTCCCACGGTTTGAGTTTTGAAACAAACCCTTTCATCTGCTATGTGACAGCACTGTCTTTGTCCTCGCCGACTAATGAAGCGTGTGTTATTTCACCAAAATACAAGATACTGTTTCTTCACTATAGTTTGTGCTGCACGCTTCTGTCGGGTATGTGATGTTAACAAAAAGTACCCACTATGAGACACTTTGTATAAAATCTTCAAACTGGACACAGTGTGCGCTCATTTCACATATTGTGCTTCGTTAGTTATGAGAATGAAATACAATGTTAAAGTGCATCAGGAGTGTTTCTTTACCAAACTTAGCTTTGCATTCCATAATTACTATAACCCAAAATGTTTTATGGCCTTATTAGAAAGAAAAAAAAGAAACAAACATTAGGTAGATGTCTGTTTTTTTACTTTCTTACCTGTGCTGGAGTCTTGTTGTACTTGCTAGCAATGGCCTTGATCTTAGGTTCCTTCAATAGAGAGGGTTCATCAGGCGAAGCCCTTTTGAAAATAAGAGAAAAGAATGAGGGTTGGTTAATATTGTTGACGAGTGAACGCTCCTAACAGTTTTCTGCGATGTGCTGTGCGGGACTGGGGACGCTGCCTCTCACCAGGGTCTGTCGGGGGAGCCCAGGGGGCAGTAGGCTGTCACTGAGATGCCCTTCGAGTGGCAGTAGTCGATCAGTTTCTCCTGGGTCAGGTAGGGGTGGCACTCAATCTGGAGGAAAAGACCAAAAAAATGCTTTGTTTTTAAAAGTTTCTTTTTACATTATGTTGCGGAATGACAAACGAGTGCTTCGTACCTGGTTGGTGGCAGGCTTGTACTTGAGGCCCGGCTTGTTGAGTATGGCTTCAACCTGGTCTTTGTTGAAGTTGGAGATGCCGATGGCCTTGACCAACCCAGCATCCACCAGCTTTTCCATAGCCTGTGAGAGACATTGCGCACTGGTTTAGTGAAGCATTTTGTTTCGCAACCTATTGACGTGTCCATATTTAGTTTGTTTTAAGCTGCCAGTAAGTCAGTTGGACTGTCAGCGCGTCACTTAAATTACCTCCCACGTGTCCAAGAAGTTGCTGCCATCAGAAATGACCTGGTCGTGCTCATCTAAAGGAAACAGCTCATCCCCTGGCTGCAGACGCAAAGATGTAAATGTTCAAGTCAAAACATATTTATTATTTCTGATAATAACACTTATTAATGAGCACTGTATGTGTCCACTATATAACAGTATCGAAATTATAGAGGAAATGTCAAACATGCCAATCTGAATTTAGAAAGGCCGTGACCAACTGCTGCGTAATTCTCTACAGTTTCCTTAGACAGGTGAAACAGGCTAACGGTGGAGCTTGGCCAGAATCCTTAACGCTGGTAGTTTTACAGACAGGCTTTAGTTTCCTGTGGCCAGGACAGGACCGTGGCATCCACACCTTGGTTCCCATTGGGAAATGCATGAGATAAAGGTCCAGGTAGTCCAGTTTTAGGTCACTCAGCGTCTTCTCGCAGGCTCCCCTCACTAGAGATGGGATGTGGAAGGTGCACCATAACTGTGAAAAACAAACAAGGGTTTTAATAAACCTTGTGTTTAAGAGGGTCCTGGCCAGCTGAGAGTGGGACATGCTGGTAGTCTGGTGGAGAAACTGTAGTATTAACACGTCAAATGGTTGTTGCTCATTGTAACCAGTAAAGTGCATGTTGTGAGCCACATTGGAGTGGGGGGTGGGTTATGCACGGTGCTAAAACCCCATAGCTAAAAATGATCTGTGTTGTTTAAAGGTCCCTGTGGGGTTCTGTCTGTATACTGTACCTTACT
Organism: Nannoperca australis; assembly: GCA_036023655.1. Taxonomy (NCBI): domain Eukaryota; kingdom Metazoa; phylum Chordata; class Actinopteri; order Centrarchiformes; family Percichthyidae; genus Nannoperca; species Nannoperca australis. The sequence continues at coordinate 405 of JAVQJD010081865.1, read as the reverse complement.
CACGATGAACAGGTCCCCCCTCTTTACCACTCCTTGTTCAATCATGGCATGAATTCCAGCCCCCACTTCTTCTTCATTCTGGTACACATAAGCACCATCAATGTGTCTGTAACCAGCACTTATTGCCACCTTAACGGCCTCGGTGACCTTTCCCGGGTCTGCCTGTAGAGGTAGTGTGATAGAACAACAAAGAAATTGCAGATATGGATAATCAATATAGTGAGCGAAATGTATATTAGTGCCAATAGTAATGATAGTGGCGATGTTGTGTGTTGTTATGCAAGAATAATAGATAATCACTTAACTCCGTGTGTGTGTGTGTGTGTGTGTGTGTGTGTTTGTGTGTGTGTGTGTGTGTGTGTGTGTGTGTGTGTGTGTGTGTGTGTGTGTGTATGTATATAAATA
>JAVQJD010081859.1:0-17867 GCA_036023655.1 Nannoperca australis | reverse complement strand
AGAGAGAGAGAGAGAGAGAGAGAGAGAGAGAGAGAGAGAGAGAGAGAGAGAGGAATGGGAATAATGAAGAGTCCACAGCAAAACATGGTAACACCATGAATAACAAAGAAAAGAATAATGCCACAACCAACTGGGGAGAGATTTATCACAGCTACTAAAAAAACTAAATATACATTTGAACCTATTAGAACTTGTTTTTGGCCACTTGGGAGCAGCAGAAACAAGTTGGGAACACAGCATTGACATATCACCAACTCGTCACATAAAACTATAGATTGTAGCGCTTTTTTTATTCCTTTTTTGTTTTGCAGGTAATATAGAAGTAAGCTACATTTGTTTGTTCGTGATGCTTTTAGTCATTCTTACTGTTCAGCAGTAGATGTAATAGGAGCATTCCTTTGAAATACTGTGAGAGTTAACCTTCCAAAGCGTTTTCACTTTAAGGGAAAATGCAGAGTTCTAAATTCAGTCGAGGCAGAGATGTGGCAGCTTGAACCGGGATTTCAAATCAGGGTCGAAAAAAACAGAACCGCCGGAGCTCCATTCGAATAAATCTTTCAAAGCAAAAGCAGGTCGCTCAACATTGTTGTTGTATTAGTTTTCACAATTATCTTACAAAACAGCGGCCCAGGTGTTGGGAGAACCAGTCAATCATCCATCATGATGAAAGCGCAGCAAGGCTGAAACTAGCAGTGTCAGCATTGGCCCCAATCTCACAGTTTCAGCTGTACAGCCTGTCTTTCTCCGCTAATGGCTTTATGTTGCAGAGGTAAAGCGGAGGGGGAGTTGGTGAAGGGATAAGCTTCAGCCATTAGCACTGATCAGACAAGCACACTCCCTTGCAGACACATTGGGTGCTACAAGGGAGTGGATCTTCCTTTATTGTTTGTGTGTTTGAAGAGAAGATAGAGAGTGTAAGTGTGCCCAGGTGGGTGCTTGTATATGTATGGTGTGTGTTTGAGGCGTATGTTTAAGATGGGGTGGGGTGTAACAATTGGAAAGAGAAGAGAGACTGAGAGGGGGTGCCAACAACAAATGAGAAAAAAAACAACCTTGGTAGTTTACATTTCAGAGAGTTTAAATATCATCTGGAGATTGACAGCCATTTTCTCTGATTTCATACAGCCGGCTCATTTCAGCAGCACCTCATTCATCCTTTTGTTGCGCCACCTTCACAACCTGCCTTTATCTGGCTCTCTCCCTGACGCCTGTGATACAATCGATGGGCCTGGACAACTCCCTGGGCAGTTAGCCTTGACGGCTGACAGGAGCTGGTTTCCACACACGGCCTTGATGTATGCGTCCGTGCCAGCAGAGACTCGGCGGGTGAAGGTTTTGCAGACTGATACGATTAAATAAACGAACGAAAAAGGAAGGGATGGAGTGAGGGAAAGCTGCTGCTCCACAACATGTTCGTTCTCTGCAATAATAATCCCATAACACTGCATTTGGAAATAGAACAACCACTCATTTAACTTCAGTTTTCAACCCTTTAAAGTGAGGAAAAGTCTCAGGTAGAATTTCTCATAATGCTCACCGGCCCGTCAGTTTGTGTTCTATCCAAACAATACCAGCTTGATATCAATGTCTCACGGTCCGTGTTCCCTGCCTTAAGCAGCGCTCAAGTCACCTCTCCGCACATCAAAAGACACTCTGCCAGCTTTAGCGACTCATTAGGTGACAGAGGACTAAAAGTGAACTCCTAATTTACTCACCGTTTGAATAAAAAGCTTCACACCTCCCCCGGGAAAAAGCAACACATGTAAGAAAACAAGCTGAATGTTGTCAGAAGTTTCCAGTTCCTCCCTCCTGTGCCAAGAGACAAACACATTAATGAGACACATCTGTTTGGACCTTGTTAATCAGACTCATGTTCGACAAAACTTTTGGGTATAGGGATTCCTTTCCCAGCACAGTATTATTTTAATTACCACCCTCTGACCTGTCATCTTTACCAGACAGAGATGCTTTTCCCCCCTTCTTTGCTTTGTTAACCCACTTTAATTCAATTCATCCTTTCCTCCGCTTGACTGATGATTTGTTTTCAATTTCATGTATAAAAATAAATAAAGTGTGATCTTTAACAGCCTGAAATCTCCGCTTCCAGCTGCAAAACTACAACCGTTGTCGTGTCGCGTTGAAGCACAATAAAGGTTACAGCTGAGACAAAACCAAGTCGGTTTCCAGGTGAGGGGGAACCTAAGGTGCACCCAAGGGGCCTTGATGTCTCGGGGAACTTCGCGTGTTGCCATGGGAGGAAATCAATCAAATCCGCACACAAGCCCCAAGAGGCTTATTGGATACTGACCTTTGGAACTGACGCTGCAAGAGGTCACTTGTTCTCTTCAGGTGATGGAAGGCAAAGCGGAGTGAAAGCCCCACATTTCTCAGATGACAGGACCCTTCTTTTAAAGAACCTGGCAGATGACCGAAGCAATGACATGTCCACTCACACATACATTTTGTGCTCGCATCAACACACACGCACACCTCCACCCCCCTGTGGTGACTTTTGAAGGACAGGGGGGGCCTGCAGGGAGAGCTGGTTTTGAGAGGTCAGATGAGGTGGAGGGCTGGCTGGTCGGGGGTGTGAGGTAAACAACACCTCGGAGTTCAGCGTGCATGCCTAACGTGCTCTCTCACAGGCTGCTGATGACAAGCTGTCTGAAGAAGTCTCCTGCTCCCGCAGCATCTCACTACCTCAGTCTCTCACACCGTGGGTTAGCTTTACTCTGTCCAGCTGTCCACAACAACTCTGTACGCGTCCTGCTCAACCCCTTTTCTCGCCCTCTCAGGGGCAAGACTCATTTAAATGTAAATAAAGATGAAGACCGAACAGCAGCTTTTACTTACCCAAAAATGTATTTTTTTTATTTGTATTTGTTTTACTTTACTATCATGTACAGAGCCCTTCTGTGGTCATATGGTAGAAGAAAAGAAAACAGTGTGTAATCCGTGCGCACAGTTTTTTAACCGCGCCCTCGGATCCACAATCCCTTCTCTCGGTGCGCTCGGTTTGCGGTTTTTTTCTGCACAGCAGCAAATGGAAGAAATGGTTTTTACCCCATATCAAAGTTAGACCAAAAGTTCTTGTTCTCTGGGAGGGTTTCTGACATTGGATTGTTGTGAAATGAACACGCATTCTGTTCCTCAATCGAAAATAATAGAAATGAAACCCCACGCCATTTTTTTTTTAATCCGGAAGTATTCATTGGGATTTACGTTAGCTTTATAATGGCCGACTTTATAATACTGTTTATACAAATTTAATTCAATGTTTTTTCAGTTTATTACCGGGAATAATTAATGCATTAAGTACTTCTGTAACATCTGTCCCATATTATATTCGAAAGTTACTTCCGACAGCTCCCCAGACCTCTTTCATTGCGATTACAATAAACATTTTTGAACACAGGGGCGGCTGGTTTGACCACGCAAGTGCGAATGACTGCTGGCTTGAAAGCTGTCTTACTGCTGTGTAGATATAAATGCAAACCGAGCGCACAGATTACAAAACCGTGCTCACACTGAGGTTTTTTCCCCTACCATTTGTCCCCAGAGGGACTCATGTGAACGATGTGTTGAAAGAAAATAGTTATTTCCGACTGATTTGTTTGGTGGTTTCATAGCAGCAGTCAAAAAACACTGGGGCATTCCCTTTAACTTTGTACAGTTTTATGAAATGCATACTAATGATATAATCATGTTCACTGGCAGCAATGCACACATGCAGATCAAAATACAAAGATATGTACAAACGTGAATTGTACACTCTTAAGGTGTGTTCAGACTGAACGCAAAGCAAATTAAAGAGGGGGCGTGATTGCATACAAACTGAGTGTAGAGGTGGACACAGGTTTGCTAAAGGCAGCACGAATTGAAGCAAATAAAAGTGTGCGTGTTCGCACACGTTGCACATGTTGAAACTTTAAGCAATAAATGTGTGCTCATCCCGAGCTATTGTACCCAACTTCACGAACACAAGAGGAAGAAAACAAGTCTGAAGAACTTGAGATCCTGGTAAGTTTTGAAATCAGTCCGAGACACAGCTGTAGCACACACGTACTGTACAAAGGCACACTACTCACACACACAGTTGGTGCATTGTTACAGGTAACATCTGGACTGCGGGGTGCATTGGCTGTCTGTAGCGTAGAAACACACAGCAGCAGTCAAACCTGTGCAGAAAAAAGCAAGGTGAACATTCGCACCGAGTTCAGTTTGAGCACACCTTTACAGCTATCTTTCAAATTTTACTAGTGGTTTTTACCCCCCAACCTGAGTTCAATAACCTCATTTGTTCATGTTGTTCAATTACAGCCCGTCTCTCTACTGATTGGTCTCTGAGAGGGCAGAGGTGCTATCTGATTGGTTGTAAGTTCAGACGAGTAGAAGCAAAAACAGACAGTAATGAATACTGTTGTATTATGAGGAGATAAAAATCACATTGACATCATTTACTCAGGGCATACACATAGAACATTTATTGCTGCGTAGTCAGGCTTTAACCTTTGATGCCGTATTCACTGACACAAGGATTTGTCTCAGAAAGATAGAAAGATATATCTTTGAAGCTAAAACAGCCCTTGGTTGCTTCGTGTTTTTCCCTCTTCCACCTTTAATCTCAGGTATCCTCTCTGACAAACAGGACACTTCAGGAAAAGGCAATCACTTCACCTGAAGTCATAAACAAACACACACACACACACACACACACACACACAGTCTTTACTATCATTCATTAATACCCAACACCATGTGATAAAACATAGTCATCAAAGTGATTTTGCATGATAAAAAAGGTCAAACCCTCAGATTTTCTCACATCACCTCATTCTTTTTGAGAAATTAAAAAAAGCAAGGTAATGATCAAAACACCAGGGAAACAACAGTCTACCTCTAAAAATCTGGCTTAAAGATGAGCATCTCCTTTTTGGATGGAGCGGTTAATCAAGTGGCAGGAGCCCAAATAAGTTTGCATTAAAAGATACAAAGTTTTGATCATTGTTACAGTGTCAGCTTTTTCATATCAAACTATGGTGTGTGAAAGGGTTGCTACAACATACTGTGTGTGCGATGAGACGGGGAAGAGAAGATGAGTGCATCACGGTGTAATTTCAAGAATAAGCATACTGTATTGCAATCCCAGAACCATGCTTAAAGAACACTAATGTGTCCATAATCGATATGTTGTGGTGTAACTCTCAAATTAAAGCTTTCGTAGAGATGGTTTAAGCTATTCATGGGTTTTAGCATAGGAGGCTAAAAGCAAACAAAGTTCCCTGTGTGCAGCCAGGAATGTCTGTGAGCTAGAACGATCCTCGTGTGCTGAGTGAATATGGCTGTTCTCATCTCTGGTTGTTGGTGGTCCCCTGGGACTCCCAACATTTGAAAAAAATAAAATGAAATCCAAGAGGAACCAGCGTTCCCAAAGAGACATGTGCTGGAGGGAACAATCACTTCAGCACACAAAGTTTGTTGGAAATTTTTTGCTTCGTTGTTTTATACACTGTCCACACCTTAAAAAATGTTATAAAACTGGAAGCCACTGGCAGACAAAAAGTCCTAGACAACAAGTCAAAGAGATTGTATGGGTTAAATTAAATTGGCACAAAGTAACGGCAACACTTGCATGTGCCTGTTCTCTTTTCTACAAAAATAGTGGAATAGAAATCACATGGTTATCACCCAACATTGACATCTTGATACACTTTTGTATATAGATAAAAATCTTGGTTAAATGCAATTCCATCATGCAGTCAAGGTCCCTCGCAACTCTTGTGGGTTTGTCCATTCATCTCATATCCTTAAGCTTGGTGAGAGGAAGTGGTGTCAAAAGGAGTGTGCTTGCAGTCTCACTTTATTAAGTCGCCGTGAATCGTGTTTTGGACGCAAAGGCTGCCCCAGGCACGCATTATTGTTTCTTCTGATTGGGTTTGTAAAGTTCCATCCAACCCAGCTCTCTTTCATTTCTGTGAGAGTCAGAGATGCCGGAGATGGAATGAAAAATAACCAATTTCACGAATCACTCCATGCACGGCTTTACCTCTGCGATCTGTCAATTTCTTTTCATTTTCCGTCAATACCCATCTCCTGTTCCCCCCAAAAAATACAGAGATACGGTGACGGGACGAGAATGATTTAATTCATGCCTTGGATACCTGAGGCAGTGCTCTCACACACAAACGCACACAACGAGCACATGCTCCTGAACTCTCATCCACCTCGCAATTTTACTCTGAACTCAGCAGAAGGTCCTGTGCCAGAGTGAGTAGGACCTGTTGTTTCCGTCTGCCAGAACAGATGGACATTAGATCCGCTTTCTGCTTGCCCAGCCAAACAAATGACCTGCCTTCTCCTTTCACAGCCTTCCTTCCGCCTTGATATATTCCGCCGTCACCGAGCCTCCGCCCATTAACATGCTGCAACTCCCTCTGAGACATAAACGAATCCCCCCAAAAAAGTCTCTGTTGGCATGGATAGCTGTTTCAGGTTGGGTGCTTCAATTTTTGCATCTTCAACCTCGGCGAACCCGAGCCGACGTGAAGAAGAGGAAACTACAGTGGAGCAACAGCAACACTCTGTGTCTTTGAGTTTAAGCTCCTTTCTCTCTGCTCCAATTGACTCCCTGATACCAATGGGCCTCCTGGTCTTTCAACCTTCCATGGCCCCCTCTGCAGGTACAGCCCTCAAGAGGGTATATGGACCTATCTTCAGCCCTTGGGCCTTTACTCTGCAGGCCACTTCCTCACCAGCAGGATAAAACCAAGACCACTCGCCTAGGTAGCACAAAAAAAGGATATGGGCTTGTCATAAATGTATAGAAAGGGGTCGGGGGGGGGGGGCAAGATGAGGGTTTGGTTTTGGAATACAGGACATCATGTGTCATCAAGCCTCTCTCTCACTGATGGGAGCAGAGAGAGTGAGAGGGACAGCAATGGGTTTAGATCCAAGGAATGGAGAGACAAAGAAAGAGTAAACAGTAGGTTTCATCTGTTTTTCCGACAAGGTGCTACTGTTGTTTGGCTTGAGCTCTTTCCTTTGAACCCTTGCTCGCCGTCTCCCATTTCCCCTCTTCCTTCTCTCCTTCTTGTATCAACTAATACCCTTGTCCAGGGGTTGGCCAAGAAGCCTTGGGGGTCCATAAGCTCCAGGCCCAGAATCTCCCTGCGGCCCTCCCTGCCCCGGGACGACAGCAGCAACCCCCCTTGGTCCAGGCTACCTGTGCTGTTGCACTTCTTCACTGCTCCTCCTCCCGGGTAAACCAAGGAGCTGGGCGACAGCAGTGAAGTCAGCGACAAGCTGCTCAGTGTCTCTGACAAATGTTCGCTGTTGCCGGCTTGGCTGGAGCCACAACCACCGATTGACGAACCGATGCCTATGCCCAGGTCCTCGTCTGAAGGGTCAATGGAGTCGTCACGGGTGTAGCCTGGGCTGGTGCTACCTCGGCCGCTGCTCTGGCTCCGCTGGTGGCCCCTGGTTGCCTGAAGGGTGAGGGCTGACGAGGGACTCGGCCTCGGTCTCAGGGTCTGGACTGGGGAGGAAATGGCCGTGCCGTCGTCAGGCAGCGAGAGTGGGCACAGGAGTGGTAACGGAGATGCCGGCAAAGGCAACTCCAAGTTCTGTGGTGGAGAGATGCTGAAACTGAGTCCTTCTTCCAGGGTGGTCTGGAGGCTGCCCTCGGAGCTGCCTGTCGCAAGGGATGAGTCACTGTGGGATGGGTACTGAGGACAGAAGGAAGGGAGAACGGGAAGTGGAGAGAAAGAGAAAGAAAATTTAGAACATGAATCCAACTCTTTTTTTCATGAAGAATGTAACATGTAAAAATTTAATATCTGTTGTTTTGATCGCACAGACCACACACAAACAAATTTTATAATAATAATTTCATACATCACCATCACCAGTGACCAAACTCAACGCCATTTCTCACCCAGATAAGCACAACAATTAATCTTCTTTTCTCCACCGTTAACATCAATCTTGCTCTTGTTCACGCCTCTACTTCAATAAAGCCTCACAACTATCTTTGTCCACTTCAAATGTCATCTTTGACTGTGTTTTGCCCCTCTCTTCCCATTCCCCTACCTGTGTGCAGAGCATCTTGCTATGGGCTCCTGGGGAGCGGAGCGAAGCCCATGATGCTGGGGAGGTCAGCCGAAGGCCCCTCGACAACCGTAGGCTCCTACTGCGGGGGGGTGCTGGGATGGCTGCTCCCGGAGGGTGGAAGAAGTCTGCAGGCAGATGGAAGAGAGGAGAAATGCCACTGGCTCCTCCCTCTCCTTCTTTGTTTCTTCCCTTGTTGCTGCTGCTGGAAACGCCACCTTAAGGAGGGAATACACTCTTTCTATTTCTATCCTATCAATTCATTCATCAGTTCCACTTTTATAGGAAATGTCCTTTACATAATAATGCTTTTTTGGTGTGAATAATGTATTTTGATATAGCTATAGTGGAGAGGATATTCAAACCTATATTCAAACAAATATAGGAAAAAAATGTATATTTGAAGAAATTGCAATGTAATAGCTATTAAGGCAGTAAGCCTTGCAGGTGAGGTTGTGAGTGAATCCCTATCCCACTCTACACAGATGCTTTGAAATGCTTCCTTCTGGTGGGTCCAGTTGTTGCTGTGTAGGGCGGTGGGTAGAAGCACCAACTGTGTCCGTGAAAGTGACAGATAAATGTTGATGTTTTAATGTGTCGTGTGGGTCTGAGGACCTATATATTCTGTCCTGTATAGATTATTTTGTTAATATTTATTGCAATAGGTTTTATTTGATTTTAACGTTTGAAAGTTGTTGATCTTGTTCATAAAACCATCAACTTTCTTTCATTTTTCACTTTTCATGTCATTTTTGCCCACCACTTCATTTGGTATATAATGTAAGCCGCAAGAATCAGCAGAATTAATGTTTGTAATTTATCAAATTATATGTATTATGTATAAATGCGTATTTAAATAACTTAATCATCAATACATTGCTTTAAAAATCTGCCTGGTAGCCTGGCAAATATACTTGATCTGGTTTTACTCACCAGGGCTACAGTGAGGTGAGCACATATGTGGTTGGTATGTTTGCATCTCCATCTCTATGCTGGTGCTGAGGGCGCGGCAGGGCTGGCCGAAGCCCTGCACCTGGCTCTGCACCACGGTCTGAGTCTGGTGGCCTCCTGCAAGACTCCCTCCACCTCCAGCCTCCTCAGAGCTGCGGGAGTCACTGCTGCACCTTCCCTGGAAAAGAAGAGACGATCTGAGATTGAAAAGAAAGCCTTTTACAGTTAATCTCCCAAGCAGGGTAATCAAGAAAGTGTGTGGAAAAATAAGATAAATTAGGCATGTAGGTTCAATCTAGAAAAGATGCTGGAAATTGCTGGGATTTGTGTGCTGGAAAAGCTTCTAATCATTAACATAGCTTAAAAGTAGCCTTAACCTCTTATTTCTTCTGCAAAGGGAAACTTTAAGTTTAGGATTAGCATTATACTTTGTAAAGTGACAATTTCTGGACCAAGCCTGATAGAAAATGAGTACAGAAAAAAAGCAGCCCCTCTGGCATCCTGCAGATATCAAACAAGACCTCTGATTCACATCATCTCCTCTGGCTTTTCATTTAAGTGCTAGTAAAGGGGTGAGCACTGATTATGAGCCGAAATAGCCTGATATTGTCATGTTAATGTTATACATTGCAGCAATAAATGTTTGCTTATGAATTTGTGAGTGTGTGAGATGGAAGCGGGATGGAAGCAGGGAGGCAGATTAAGGCAGGAGTTCAGCTTTGTAAGCTTTTACCTCGTACGTTTTAATTACCATCATGTAGGGACTGCAGAATCATTTGTGCGTGTTCGTTCACGTGTGTGTATGTGTGGGTGTGTCGGTATGCTTTTGTGCTTCCATTAGAGTATTGTACCTCTGAGTCATTCAGTCCTAGACCCTGAACGCCCCGCTTTCAAACAGGCAGCCACCCACCCCCCCATACAAACCTCAAACAGCCTTGGCACACATGCTTAAATGCCACCCTCAAACACACACTTCTGCATTTTTTTCTTGACAAATAAAATCCCTAACCTTAGAGATCCTTTCTCACTTCCTGTCTTCCCCTCTTTCTCTTTCTTTCCCCCCTCTCTTTCTCCCCTCCTCTAACGAGCAGTGGTTCACAGCCGTGCTTGGCGGTTGCAGGCTTATCTGGCTATCCAGAACCAAGGAGCATTGCCCCATTACAGAGAAGGGATATCTAGGAAGGACGGATGATAAGGGATGGAGATAGAGGGGCTGGTGGGAGGTGCAGAGAAGGTGTGCAATTACCAGAGGGGTACCGCTGAGAAAGGAGAAGCATGAAAGATAAAGTCGAAAGGGAAAGAGTGGAGTGCAAGAGAGGGAGACATGAGAGCCACCCAGGATAGAAACTAGGGAACGCCTAGTTTAATTATGAGATGGTCTGTGGTGGAAAGAGACTGTGGATTCTTCAAAGACAAGATAGTTACCACTGATAACCAGAGAGAAAGAGATAAAGGGGAGTTTAGAACCTAAGGGTTATATCTGTAATTCACAGGATAGCCTACAGCACATCCATGGAAAGGGTTTTACAATGGTCATTTGTTTTGTGCTTCATGGAATGAATATGGGAAATCATCAGTGAGCCCCTGCCAGTGTTTAACCTCTAGGGGGAGTAGGACAAAGTGTCGGTATACCGTGCATGTCAAGTACAAAGTATTGGCCATGAATGCCGGATCTGCGGATATCACTCTTTTTTTAGGTTCTGCTGTTACTTTAGCTTTTACTATATGCTAGTTACTACTGGGATAATCGTCATTGTATTAGGATTCTTATCTGAGCAGTGCAAAGACCAAATTCTGGGTAAAGCCAACGCAAGAACATCTGTGTAAATTGCACATTATTACCACTGATCAAAGCTTGGATCCAACTTTCTTTAACAGAATAATCTGTGTAAAGATGCATTTAAATTGTAAATCAGAGCTGGCATATTGTCAAGCAAATCCTTAGTATCCCTGAAAGAAGTAGCCAGATAAATCTCACCCTTCCCACCTCACTCTGCTCATACTCACCATGTCCTCTCGCGCCAGCAGGTGGTAGGCAGTGTGTTCGTCCAGGCTGAGGTCGTCTGGCAGAGCAGGGGATGAAGACTTGTCTGACAGTTGCTCTGACTTCAGCGAGGCCTGCTCAATCTCTGCCATCTTGATCTGCTGCAAAAATGTACCTCTGTTATTAAGGTCTCAAAATAACAAGGGGTATGGAATAGGAACAGCAAATGTTTCAGACTTCCTGGAATTAATTAACTGAGCGTGGCCTCGTCAGTGCTCAATATAATGTCTGATTTATTCTACCATGACCTCAGTATCTTGTATCTTGCATCTTTGTGTACATATTACGTGTCTAATGGATCAGCAACAACGCTTTAAAGACGCCTCTCATTATCTGTTTACACAGTATCTCTAATAGGCCAATACGAGCTACACAGACAAGATAGGTAAAACCTCCACCGGGTTTCGATACGCTTCACCAGATGTTGACAATTCAAAGTGGCCAAAATGCCGTGGCACCTGTCTGTAAAGAGAGGAATGTGAGAGATTTGAAGAAGTAATAACATTGCTTTGTCATCATCAACTGAACAGATATTTCCCAGTGGCACAAAAAAGATTTGCAAAGAGAGAGGCTGAATGACAGGCGGGAGGCAGATATCCAAGCAGTGCTAATGCAGCAGGTGCATGTGTGCGTGTTTTTGTGTACGTGTGTGCACCTGCAGTATCTGCATGTACATGTAAGCGAGAGCGAAGAGACGGTTCATGTTTATGTTTTTTTTACCCATCAGAAGTGGCTTCGACAATCAGACCCTCATAATTCCGCACCTGCAGCTAACTGAGTATGTTTTCACACACAACTGTACATTAAAATGTTGTTGCTGTGTGTATGGTAATGGGGTGACTACTCTCGTACGGCCATGCCAAAGACACAGCGTTACCAAACACAGAAGAATTGGGCAGTGACAACAATTTCTCCAACTGTTACTACCCCTCTCTCTCTGATTTGTTCCAACATTGGCTCCTGCTAAGTTTGTTTCACTGGGACTGCAGGTAACTCAGTCCATATGGCTATTGAATTGGTTTTAAATTATCGCTGCGTGAGTCTCCAGTGAGCTCAAGCTTCTCAGCTGACACTCGTCTACCCCTCCCCCATGCAGCACTTTTTGTACACGATTTCAAAACATAATGCAAACAGTGAGCTGGAGTGGAATTTCAAGGCTCTCGGGGTGCTATGATGCACTCAAGCAGTGTTTCTTTAAAGAGACCAAGCAATAAATAGCCTGAGAGAAGCATTAAAAACTGTTCTTAAAAGGGGTCTAGTGAAATCCAATGGTGTAAGGCCTGTTAGCTATATATTAACACCAGTCCGTAAGTGAGAAAGATAAAGAGGTTCATAGAGAAAGATTCATGGCTGATATGCAGCAGTAAATTACCATTGCCAAAGCCCCCGAGCAGAGAGAGAGAGAGAGAGAGAGAGAGGTGGGATGAGGCAAAGCGGAAGCACAGCAATGCAACTCATTAACTTAAAGGAACACTTTACGTTTCATCTCCATACATCGGTCCTCACCAACGCTACTATGTGACAGTACCATATCCGTTGACTTGCTCTGTGTCTCTTAAGCTTCAAAAAAAAGGTCGCTGCGAGTCGTCAGTTGGTACATTCATTGGCAGGTAATGGAAACGGAAACAGGAACTTTCTCTTCCTGTATTCTTGGCTGTGCCTCCAGGGACATGGTGCCCATTGTGGCTGTCCCTGGAGGCACAGCCAAGAATACAGGAAGAGAAAGTTCCTGTTACCAGCTCTTCTTGCACCCATTGCAGCAGCTGGAGAGCGAGAGTGAGGCAGGGCATCGTTTTATTCAAGGCCGCCGGGAGGCAATGAGAGGACAAGATTGTGTGACTGAGCAAGAAAATAAGCATGACCAATATCTCATGACCACATCACGTGACTCATGCTAGTCAGGACATGGTAAGCGAATGCAGTATCATTTATGCTAAAGACAAGAAGTGCACCAGTACACAGGAGCAAAAACAGGCACATATCCTCTCTTCCTTGCTGTCTACCACAGGTGTTTTAATACTACTGCTGGCATTCACCAGAGTCAGACATCTTGAAATCCTTCACGTAGGTGCTTTAACTGGTTTCAATGCTTGCATCAAAAAATGTGTGTAGGTATTATCACGCACCAGAGTCCATTCACATCATGCAGTGTCATTATGGGATATCTTTTGTCTAAAAAATGCCTTTTTTGCCCACAGGACCTGATCAACATCACTAGTTCTCTGTGACTTATACTGACCAAATGTAAAAAAAAAAAGGAACTATGCTGTTAAAAAAAGAAAAAGAAAAAATAGCTTTAAATACTTTTCCTGAGTGTTTCCTGTGTTGCTTTGCTATGTTTTAGCCTTTTACTGTTCAGGAACTATACTTTCCGAAACTGTTTCAAGATGGTTCACTTCCAAAAATAGTGTAGGAGAAATGATGTTGTGGAAAGCTCATATCTGCTTGAGAAGTGCCTGTTTATGCTAGCAACTGAATAAATGGCAAAGGCTTTCACTGCTCCATTGAACTGTTCCCTGCAGACTCAACTGTAGTGAGTCTCTAGCTGTGGCTGTTCTCAAGTCCTTATTAGGCAGTCGCTTGATGAATATTTCCACTGTCACACACACTGCACCCAGGTGTCCCGCTGTGCCTTCCTGTCCCCTTAAACGCAATAACATTGTACATTAGTGTCAGCAGTGAAAGACTCATCTGTCTGAGAATGGCACACACCCACGCTAGCTCTCTCTCACACACAAACAGACAAACAACATGCGAGTTAAAGAACATGGAAAATTAATGGAGAACAGTACCGCATCAGATACATTAAATGAGATATAGAGAGAAGGATAGCCGGAGGAGTGGAGGGTCAGATGGAAGGAGGAAGCATGTAAAAGAGGGAAGAAAAATTGATTGTTTGACAGCATCTGCAGACAGGCAGAAAGCAGGACTGACAGGTGAGAATGTGTAGAGCCCAGTTATTGCTTCTTCTGAGCTGACCCGCTGCACTTTGTCATTGTGATGGACAACACTGGCACAGGACAGTATATTTGTGCAGGATCTCTTGTGTACAAAATTCCCCAAAATGCAAGCACAAGTTAAGAAGAGTTTTGGTGTGTGCGTGCATGCATGCATATCAAGAATGGATTCATGTGTGTATGCATGCAACGGGCATCATTAATCCACATTTCTGCACATATGGAAAATTGATATTATCTCGTGTTTAAGGGCTGAAATTCCCTGTTGTACTGTAACATAACACACAGTAGTTGACACGCTATATAAAATATGACCTTCAGCCACACTTCCCATTCAAATGGCTTTGTGTGATGAATGAAGCCCCGTGCGTGTGTGTATGTCCATGAAAGTACGTGCAAACGCATGTTCCTATGTGTGTGTCCTTGTTGCAAATCGGCATGCAGGCAATCTGGTCCCAAACGTCATGGTTTTGTAAGTGTGCGTGAAAGTGTGTGTCTTGTATGTGAGGGTGTGTGTGTAAGAGAGTGTGTATATATTCAGGGTTTCAGGACTACCGTACCATCCGGACTATTTAGTGCACCTGTATATATGCCGCACCCTCTGAATTGACGCACAAATTGACTCTGAAGAATTTAGTGTGAGTGCGCTTGATTTACGGCGATTCAAACGGTTTCATAGGTCCACTGTGAAATGTTCGGTAATTTAATTGGTCTAGTGTGACGAGCCTAAATGTATTGGCGGCATGACGGCGTGAAAAAAGTAGCGGCTTATAGTCCGGAAATGACGGTACTTAGTTTTACTTTTCACAGGAAAACTCCTAGTGTGTGTGTGTGTGTGTGTGTGTGTGTATGTTATACAGTATACTATTACATGTATATTTTAGCATATGTATACATATGTATGCTAAGAATGGAAGATGTTTTTCTTCTATGTCTTATTGTTCTACCTTCACAACTATTTGGGGCGTGTAGCCAGTGTACATTTATTTCAGACTGTCCCTCAAGCATATTTTCGTCCAACACCTGGGGCCATATTTTCTAAGCATGCCAGAACAAGGAATCGGTCTTAACTGGCACAGCCTTCTGATCCATATTTGGTCCTACTTTTAGGGCACAGGAGAAAAAGCTACAAAAACTTGACAGCAAGAACCTGTGGGTGTAAAAGCAACGATTTGGGTCCCTCGCATATGTGCTACATATATAAGCTTCAAAGCTTGACCTGTTTCTTCTCCACCACTAAACGTGATGATGAAACAAGACTCAGTAAGCCTGGTTTCGCTGGATTTTGAGTGTAGCCATTTGTAAGATGCCCTGAAAGACCACAGAAACTAAGACATGACATTGTTAACAACACAACGAATACTCTGCAGTCAGTTTATATTTCAGCCTGGCTGCAGTGTGGTCGACTGGACGTGCTCCTGTCTCTCACCCACTGAATGCAGCTGTCAAGCCAAAGAACTGCAGCAACAGCGAGCGAGAAGCCGATCCACCTGCAGCTCTATTCATAATGTATAACTAACATTGCTAAAAGTTGCTGAATTGGCAACATTGCGGTGGTTTCTTTACAAAAAGGTTTCCTATTCTGAGGTGGGAGTGTGTTTAATGCTAGTGAAATATTCAGTGTGATTAATAGGAGCGATTCTGACATGTTTGATAAATATGGGCCTCCAGGTTGGTCCTGTAAATCGCAGCAGGTAGAACGTGTCACAAACAATGCTCATGTTAAAAATGTATCTATCCGTGGCTACATGGCCAAAGGCTATTGCCCTCATCAGGTGTGTGTGCGTGGGAATTGCATGTGTGTATTCATGTGCGTTCGGGGTGGTACCTCTTGTGGGTGGCCTCTGCAGTCTTTGCAGATGGGTGGAGGAGAAGAGTAGTGGTGGAAGACAGAACCGGAGAGGTTGTCGATCATCAGCATCTCCCCCTCCAGTGTATCCTTGATGAGGAGAGATACGCTGTCCAGCCACTGGCTCTCCTGGAACACATACACACGTACACACACGGACACATACACACGGGACGCAGGCCGGCAGACCAGTATTGCACGCAGGCGCAAACATGTGCACATGCGGACATGCGAGGACAAAGAACACGCAGGGAAATGCATAGACCATCGTAAGGGTTATAAAAATGCCTGTGTGTACACGCAGGTATGCTTTTATACTTTGTTATGTACTCACACACAAACACACACACACACGCACACACAAACACACACACTACACCAAAGCCTTAATTTCTAAAACTTCTCCACAAAAGAAAAGCATCTCAAACACTTTCTCTGTGTCAGAGATAGTGTACAAATAAAGCAGAACAAATCCCCCTCTCATACTTTGTTGGCCTTTAGGGCTAAACACTGTTCTCTTTGAGAAAGAGACTCCTCAATAATATGACTCCAAACCCTCATTAGCCAAGTAACAGATCATTTTACTATCAAAGCCTTGAGCACCGAGAGCGGTGCAATTAAATTTGATATATCACCTCAATTAGGCTGTTCAATACCTTGTTGAAACAATTTAAGATTTAAGCATTTGCTTTGTGCAGTGGGTATTATTAGGTTTAAAGCAATTTAGACTGAATCAGTCAGGGCTTTTTCTGCGACTTAAATGATCCCTCCTTGCTTGAATCTCATCTGCCAGATTGGTTTTTCCAGAAACCAATCTGGCAGAAAAAGAAAACTACCGACAGAAAAGCAAACTACTTTAAAAATGATTTCTGCGTTTCTTGGCAGGGCACTGTATTTCACAATGAATTGGACGCATTGTGCCTGTAGCACATTCATAACAGCCAAAATAACTGTATTACATCAGCAGATATATCCCAAAAGATACTGCGAAACAAGGTCACTCCTCTTCAATCCCAGCACAAGCTTATTTTCATAACACATTTCCACAATGCTGCTTATAGGACTATACATAGATCTGTTATACAAACACACATTTCTGACTCATACTGTTATATTACAATAACTCACGGCTCATGTTTTGAAAATGAGGGGGCTAAGAATTCAAGAGACAGGTTACTGTACTGCCAGCAATATAAATACACCTAAATTATGCTGGTTTATGAAACAGTGTTGCAGTGCCACATTTTGGCACAAAGACAAACTGGCTGCTAAGGCTGGCTCTGCCATAGCTCTTTAAATACATGCAAGTATAAAAAACACACTGCTTCTCTCTCTCTCTCTCTCTCTCTCACAGACAGTCCCAAGATAGTTCGTTCTGTGTAGGTGGAGAGCTTGATATAAAAATAATGTTTGATTGACTGTGGTGGCCTATGTGCTGGCCTCCATTAATAACTGTATTAGTGGACAACAATAGAGGCCGTCTACAGGGAATGGAAGTTGAGAGAGAGAGGAGAGAGCGGAAATTAATAACTGCGTCTATCTGACTGACACTGGCTCAGCTATTATCTCTCCTCTTGTATTCCCGTACTCTCTCTCTCCCTCTGTGTGTGTCGACTTCCTACAGTGTCTCCTCTCGCCTCTATGCAACATATTACGAGTGTTTCAGCACAGTGTTAAAAATAACCTTTTCACTGTATTTACATTATAGAAAACACTAGCTCTTCAGAAGCTCTTCATCTGATCCTTTTTAAGTATACAAACATCAATTTGATGGGAAATTTAAGTAACCTGGTGACATTAAAACCCATATATATTTTGCATATATTTACACCGCAGTATAGGATGTCACAATGTTTGGGTTTGTACACTTCCTCACATGAGCCTTTAACACACACACACACACACACACACACACACACACACACACACACACACACACACACACACACACACACACACA
>JAVQJD010081853.1:0-13597 GCA_036023655.1 Nannoperca australis | reverse complement strand
TCTCTCTCTCTCTCTCTCTCTCTCTCTCTCTCTCTCTCTCTCTCTCTCTCTCTCTCTCTCTCTCTCTCTCTCTCTCACGCACACACGCACACACATAAAACAGCACTCATAACTCTCTTATTTACTTCCATGCACATGTTGACTTGCACACAAAGAAGCAGCCCCCTGCGTCATTAGCAGTTTAGTGTCGAGTGTGTGAGCTCAGTTCAGTTAATGACCAGCTTTCTGTGGTATTGAGCTGCTGTGGAATCTCGCAGGCAGCTGTGTCATGTTTTCTCTCACCTGGTCTCAGTGCGCCATGACATCGTTTACAGTTGGGATTGTACCACCGACCCTCATCTAAAACTTTCGGCTGACACTTGAGGAGAAACTGCCAAGTAAAATGTTACATATGTGGTCACTGAGAATTGTGGATTATTCCTGATATCAAAATAAGATTGAATACTTAGCTTTTGATAAAGTGCCTATAAAGCAATTAGTCTGTTTGCTGATGATATCACTTTCATTATATGAAACTGGTTTATTAGATTTATTTTCAAATATTTGTCATTGTGGAACATCGAAGCACAAGTATTTAGATTGTCAAGTTCAATTTCAGCATGCATTACATTCCAGTGTTTTCATTTGGTGCTTAGTTTGTTGGTTATGTATTTTCACAGTCTTGTCAGTCTGCACTTTAGAATAGAGACTTGTTTATCCAATCAAGCTAAGCTATTTATGTATTAATGACACTATCTGCATCTGCCACCCATCTCGCTTCTGCTAATGGCAGATATTAGTTCAAGTACATTTTAAAATCTATTGATAATATGACATTTTGCTGTATAGTTTTATTGTGTAATTTATACAAAAGTTGTGTCACAAGCATGTTTTTGTGTGAGTGCTTTTGTGCATGTTTGCATTCATGTATTTGTGTCTGTTAGCGCGTGCTCACGTCCACCCTGCCTGGTCCATTATTAACAGTGAGTGAGATGTTATTATTGGCGAGAGGTACAACATATGCTGTTCTGGCTGCTCTCCAGCCCGACTGCCTGTTTGTCTGTCTGTCTCACACACACACACACACACACACGCAGCAAAAGCACACATGTACACTCATCACGTTAATCATCTTATTATGTTAGTGAGGGCCTCAACAGCACCTGAAATACCTATCTTACTGCATCTGCCTCCCCTTTCCTCCTCTTCCTCTCGCTTCCAGAGGTGGGCACACAGGCACATGACAGGATGAAAGAGAACGAACGAGCGAGGGAAGACATGATTAGAGGATGGAGAAGGCAGGATAAGACACGACAGTGCAGGGAGAACAGGCAGGAAACAGGAAGGCAGCCCAGACATTTGACTTTGATACGCTAGTGACTTCTTTCACAGAATCACTTTCCTGTACACACACACACACACACACACACACACACACACACACACACAACACAGCAGCTCACCGTACTGTACCTGTGCTAGCCAGCTTGAACGTTGGACTGGCCCTGACCCATGTTGCGGGCTGTTCTTGCCTTTTCCATCCAGGGACGTTCCTCTCTGTTCCTGCCAGGAAGAGGATCAGTGTGCCAGAGAGAGCTGGCAGGGACCAGAGGGGGCATCTGGTGGGCCACGCTGACTCCCTTACTGTAACAGGGGCCTCTGAAGACCCGCCATCCCATGATGTTTTCCTCTGTATGTGTGTTTCTGTGCATGGAGAGAGATGGGGGGGGCTACTGCCTTCACCTCAGCCCTTGTTACCTGTCTTATTTTTCCCTTGAGCAAAATGGCATATTGATTCTCCTTTGCGGTCTTTCCTCACTCATCTGTCTCTTCGTCAAATACCCCGGGCAGTCTGTATTGTCCAATAAAATAAATGCAGAATAAAAACAGATGTCCAATAAAACAAATGGTCCCATTTAAAAAAAAGCTGAAATAGTTGTCTGCCTGTCTCTCTCCGCTCTCCTCAGGTCCTGGAGGACAACGACTACGGTCGTGCGGTGGACTGGTGGGGTTTGGGCGTGGTGACGTACGAGATGATGTGCGGCCGACTGCCGTTCTACAACCAGGACCACGAGAAGCTGTTTGAGCTCATCCTCATGGAGGACATCAAGTTCCCGCGCACTCTGTCGGCTGACGCCAAGTCGCTGCTGTCTGGCCTGCTCATCAAAGACCCCAACAAACGGTGTGTGTTGAGGTGTTGTGTAGATAAACTGTGTGTGTTTACAGATGTACTTTACACACAAAGACATGCCAAAGAGTTTTGCAGGTGAATCATTTTTGTCCCTTACATTCAAAATAATCTCTTGGTTGGTGATTAATATTATTTTGCTAAATATTCCCAAAAAAACTGAAATCTCTGCATAATTGAAGGAAGGATATTCTCACACACTTGCTTACTGCTGATAAATCTATTTTGTAAGAAAAAAAAATACTCCTCTTTACTTAATTACCTGAATTGTGTGGTTCATTCACTAATTGACCTAGTTTATGTGGTCCCATTTACTAATTAACCCCTCATTGCTGTACACAACAGCAATAATAGAGATCGTGTGTAGGAGTTATTTTGTTAAAGAAAGTAATAAATATCTCTTCATCGCGTCTGATGGCTTTTGATTACTTTCTGTTTAGCTTGTTGGTTCACGTTGCTTCTACTGATCTCTTTGTTTGTTTTATAAAATTCCTCTCCTCTAGGCTCGGCGGAGGACCAGATGACGCTAAAGAAATAATGAGACACAGTTTCTTCTCTGGTGTTGACTGGCAGGATGTCTACGATAAAAAGGTATGGAGCAACATGATGGTAAAACCGTATTACTGTAATGTACTCTACTTTGTTTTGTCTAATAAAGCTATAAAGTATTTGTATTGAATTGGATTTGTACAGAGGTTTGGTTGTTTGTTTCACACATGAAGACAGACAGGCAGCAGTATAAAGCACAGGGCATTGTGGAGAGGTGAGACCTTGTTTCCTGGAGGTCTTTCAGTCTGTGCATGTGTTTGCTCGTATAACACCACCAAGTGTAAGTCAGGTCCTGTGTGGCAACACTTATAGCATGTGAGATTGGTGCAGCCTTCACTTAGGTCTCTTCTCCTCCCTCTGGATCACCCTACCACCTCTCCTGTTCTTCACATCCTCCTTTCCTCTCCTCTTTCCCCCTCCTAATTTTCTTTCCTATCCTCCTCCCTTCTTACCTTACCTTTCCTCTTCTCTCCCCCTCCTTACAGACATTTACAGGACATTGCGTTCATGTAGTCTGCTGATGAAAACGGCATGGACAAGTGTCTCTATTTCTGACTGAGATAGAAAGCATCACATTTTAAATGTGTGAATAGAGGTTGAGGTTGAGGTTGAGTTTTTTTTATTTGTTTGTTTTAGATTATTCTTTTGGCCCTTATTCTGACTGTCAGTGCAGGGAGCGACAGGAAATGTGGGGATAGAGAAAGAGAGAGAGAGTGAGAGAGAGAGAGAGAGAGGTATGACATGCAACAACGGTCCTCCAGTCTGGGAACATTGAATTCTTACGAGATATGCTGTTTGATGTCCTTCAAGCAGCTGCTTTGTATTTTGCAACCGCAGTAGCCGCTGTTACTGTACAATCTAATGGCTCCTGTTTGTGTCCGCCTCACGCCTCAGCTGGTCCCTCCCTTCAAGCCTCAGGTGACGTCGGAGACGGACACCAGATACTTTGACGAGGAGTTCACAGCCCAGACCATCACAATCACTCCACCAGAGAAATGTAAGTCTCTTCTGTCTCTCTTTCTCACACATGTATGCACAAACATATGCCCCCATTAAAACTTGATGAAATCTCACTTTCACTTAATTTATTATTTTATTGATTTTACATAGCTGCAAATATTCTCAGTGGAGAGAGAAATACAGAAATAATAGTGACAGAAAAAGTTCATTGTCTGGTTTGGAGTGTGTGTGTAATTCAAGTGTTGGGGAGTTCAACATTACATGTTAGTGGTAAAATAGCTCACATCCCACCAAAAAATGTTTGTGCTGTATATAGTCTATATTTCTGCAGAGGATCATGATAAAATAAAAATTTTATAAAACGATTTGGCTGCACATTGATTATATGTATTTGTAAAGCACCCGACAGTGATCCAATCCAGGTTTTTTGTACTTACATGGATTACTTTAATAATTATTTTAAGACAAATGATCAGTTCTCCCTCTCTTGCTTCAGGTGAGACATTTCCACTCGAATTAACGAGGGAACAAACCCTCAAAAGTGCCATCGTCTGTTTATTCAAGTGTTTCTGTAATAGTCCTCGGGCCACATGCAGCTCTTCACAGCCTGTTTGAAATAAAGACGCCGGTTTCAAAATGTTCTGCACTGAATTATGCATGAGTGGATCCGATGTGTTTCTCTGCGCTAATGTGAGGTTCCACTTGTTTAGTAGGTCGCACATCAGTTAGTTAGCAGGAG
The DNA here is from genome assembly GCA_036023655.1 of Nannoperca australis. NCBI lineage: Eukaryota > Metazoa > Chordata > Actinopteri > Centrarchiformes > Percichthyidae > Nannoperca > Nannoperca australis. Next base: position 9,182 of record JAVQJD010081853.1, on the reverse strand, counting down.
AACGGCACATCAAAGACGCACTTGTTAATTGAATCATGTTCTCTTAAAATCCACAGTACAATGACGTACCACAAACACAATGCTCTGTTATGTTCAATTACATTTTGAGATGATAAATCAACCCTATACATTTCCTGTTTGATGTTAACGGAGAAGTGACTGTTGCTGGTAAGTAAGCGAGTCATTAATTACCTCCACATTTTCCTTCAGTTGACGAGGACGGGATGGACTGTCTGGACAACGAGAGAAGGCCGCACTTCCCTCAGTTCTCGTACTCTGCCAGTGGGCGGGAATGAACTGTCCATCACGGTGACATCATCGCAGCTGGTCTCTGAGGTCATCAAAGTGGGACAAACAGACCCACAGCTTTGGACCGACCCAGAACGACCCAGACTTGAAGGATTTTGCCCTTCTCCTCCTCTCTTTTTCACCTCTTCAGTCTGCTTTTTTTTTTTTAAATGTATTCTTTTCTTTTCTTTGTGAATCCCTTTTTAAAGAGAACTTCCAAGCAAAATTCCTTGCTAATCCTGCACTGCAACCCTAGGTGATCCGAACTGTGATGTGATCAGTTACTGTGTAATGTCCCTTTAATGACAGGAGCATCACCGGTGGCCTGCTGTGCTTTGACATGTGTCGGTCCTGCCAAACTCTTAAAACAAACAAAGAAAAAAACAACCCACTTCTGATCAAGTTAGAAAACAGCTGATGTATTTTCAAGAAGGCACTTTTTGTGGTTTCTTTTCTGTAAGATGGAGATACAGCATTTTAGGTTGTTCAAACCCAAACTGCCGTTACCGATTGTATCTCAGGCTTTTACAGACAACGGATGCTCAGACTTAGAGAGACTCGGGTCTGAGCTCAGATCCGCCCATAATGAATTCTGGGATTGATCCAGGATGCCTGGCATTGAGGAAGCAGTTGTCATCAGTGAGCAGAATCCTGCACACCTCATGTTGTCAAGCGGGATTTGACTCAGGTTTTGCTCCGTGCAATTCATTATTGTTGCTGCTATTTCAACTACTACAGGTACTACTACTCCTACCACTATTATACAACTACTTACTGCTACTACTAAAACCCGGTGCTACACTATTAGCTTAATGCTGCAGATCATTATACAGGCGCCAGCAACACATCAACCACCTGTATTTACGTCTATGCTTGTACAGCTGCAGAACAGGTGTTGCTATTACTCCTAATGTACTGCTATTACACATCAACTCTGTAGATTAAGATGATGATAGGATGTCATGGATGTGTGTGTGTGTGTGTGTGTATGCGTGAGAGAGATAAGAGTGTGTGTGCAAGGTTTGTATTATGGGTTTGTGTTTAAGAACGCACCTCAAAGCACAGCAGTTCAGAAGGATGAAGCTCCCCAACCATGAGCTTTACTACGTTACCCACAATGCAGTGCAAGGTGGTTGATATATCCATCACTGCGGGGGTGAAAATGAGAGGAAAACTGTTGGTTTGAATGTCAACCCATACCCCCCCGCCCCCAACGTTTTTTTTAATTTATTTTTTATTATTATTTCTCAACTACAAACCCTTGTGAGTTTAAACCTCTTCTGTCCCAAAAGGGAAAACAAAACCGAAGCGGTACTTTGTGTCGACGACAGAAAGCTTTACTGTGACATGTTGCTGTCGCGGCTTTGGGAACCACACGGCTGTACCTCTCTGTGTTTTTGCAGGAAAGGAAAACTGCAGCAAGAACAGATTCACCACAGAGTGAAAGGAGAAGTCCAGGATGGCAGGTCGGGCATTGTAATGAAAAGCAAAAAGAATGATGAAATATTTATAATGTGATAATTTATGACATGTTGATGAGTGAGGTAACAGCTGATTTCCTGTTTCCTGTGAGATTCTTATAAAGATTTTTTTTATTTATTTAAAAAGACATTATGGTCTGTGAGGAGGTACGCATCAACAGTTATGGGTTTACACCAATCACAGCAATGGCCACAATATACATGTTGTTATATTTATTGTTCTACTCATCAGTTTTATATTTAACTTTTTCTATTATTACATTATTCTAGAAAAAAATCTAAAATATTTCTTAGGGCTGAGAGGAAAAAACAGGCACCTCAAGAAACAGAAATGGCTGAAGAATGTAGGAGGGAAAGCAGATAGCCTTCCTGCTCCATATTATTGTTTATTTTAATGATGTTTTTGTGTTGTTTTGTGACCAAAATGTGACGGCCGAGAGGTGACGGGACACATGAGCGTTTGGGACCACGATAGAGACCCAGAAGTGTATTTATTTAATCACATATTCTTCTTCAACTTCATCCTGCAGGTGTTTGGTGCGAAGCATCATCTCTGATTGGATATTGACACAATGATGTATTTAATCTAACCACAGGTGCGTGTTGGTGAAGGCTGAGACAGAGTTCAGGGAGAAAGACGAAGTGGAAGTTGAGCAGAAAGAAAAGAAGTGCAGCACAGAAGTCTGAATGTAGAGCAGTAAGGTTGGAAAAGATTTAACACTGAGCTGTAAGTAACTGTTTTCTGTAAGTGTGTCGAGATGGAGTCTAGGAGAATGTCGAAAGAGAGGCATAATGTGAGTTTGTTAGGTCGCTCAGTGTTTTCCCGCCAGATAAAGTTACCTTTTTATAAGAGTGGGGCCACGACCACTGAACCACCGCACTCTCCTCTGTCTTCATCGTGTCCCGTCATTTCTCCGCTCTGGACTTTTTTTTGTTTGCGTCGTCACGTCTTCCAGTCTGACCAGCAAGATTTAAAATCCCCTCAATTTCTCTCGTCTTCAAACGCCAGTAAGCCTTACGGTTTAGCTTTCGAATATGTCCAAAAAAAGAAACGTTCACATCCAGCACTTTGAGTCCCAAAACATTATCACCAGATGTGAGGAAATATATTTGAAAACATTTTAAATCAAGAAAAGTGAAAGACATCACCTTCAATATCTGGATGACAGATTAGAAGGAGAGCACCAGGGGATGTGCTCTCATTAGGCATAGAGAATTGTATTTCAGTATATTTATTTGAATGTTTTTATTATCATCATTGATGGATAACTTGAATTTCTTTTCTATTTAATTTATTTGATGTCATTTTGTTTTGGAATTTAGCAGTAAGGGGGTGTAGTCATGTTTCACTCTGCAGTTTAAGTCTTCAGACTTTGTTCTAAAAATAAATGCCTCCTCTTTTTTTCTCTTTACGGATATCTCTTATACGACACATTACCTGTTTTTCCGCTGCTCTTATGTCCTTATGCTTTACTCTTGCACATCCATCAACTTGCTATTAGCTAGCAAAGGCGCTTTATGGCAGAAAGTATAAAAGGATGGCGCTGGCCTGCATGCTGTAGTCCTCCTCTGTCCGCACTACCAGTCCTGAGTCAAAGTGGCACTCTGAACTCTTATGAAAAATACTTCTCTGTGATCGATTGAGCCTGTCTGGCACAGCTGACGCAGCCCAATCCCACCCAGCTGGCACCGGCGACAGGCTCAAGCAAACGCTCCCGAGTATTTGGAAGGATTTCAGCTTTGATTTGACCCAGGTCTGCAAGTGACTGAGGAGTTCTAGCTGTATGTGCACGCTTACCGCCAAAATCATTAGAAACCAGAGTTCATAAAATACCGCTTTGTAGCTTTGGCCACAGCACTTTCACATCCATCACTTTTGATATGATTCAGAGGAATCGGATTCAGCCCTGCTTTAAAGGAAGATTTTTAGATTTAAAAAAAAAAATGTTTTTAAGAAAATAGGGATTCGTAAAGCACATCTCCCCTCCACATACCAACCGATAGCTTTGATGTCGCTCTGATGTCCAGAGTTGGCAGAAACCCGGGTGATTGTGTCCCACATGCCAGAGACAAGTCGGTGCTGCCACTGCAGAGTGGGCTGTTGATCGTGCTCAGTGGACATTTTCAGTAAATTGGTCAGTCTTCATAAACTAAAACGTTTGGAAAAATTCACTGAGTAGTCGTTGAAACGCCACTGATGTCAGTTACTCCTTCTTGTCTTCTGTTCTGAAAAGTTTTCCCTCCAGTGAGCCTCCGACTCTCCTTGTTCAATCCGCCACAGATTCAAGTTCATTTACTGGCAGCGACGATGCCACAGACTAATTCTTAAATAAAAAAACTAAAAACGTTTTCCTTCAACTGCTGTAAGTGGAGAAGGTGGCGCTTACTACGTCTTCATCACTGTGGATTTCTCCTTAAAGACTGAATCAGTTTGGCACACGTCAGTCAGTTAACTTCCTGTCTCGGTTGTCATCACCAAACAGAGGTTCTCAAAACTGATCAGTGAAGTTCAGTTTAAGCCTCCTCACAGCTTTGCTGGTGCCCTCGACTGGCGTGAACCTACAGTATGTGAGATATCACTCTTCTAGCTGCTGCTGTTTGTACTGTACTGTACACCAGATCCGGATCCAATAGTATTTGAATAATATTTAAAAATCCTTTCAAAGACCTCAGCTGCTCGGTATTGATCTCGCTCCGTTGTTAATGAACGGACGGCGTCAGCCAAGAATCACAAGCCGCTCTCAGCCTGGCGTTTAACGCAGATAATAAGTAAATGGCTCCAGTGTTTGGAAGGATTTCTGAAAGTATTTGACCTCATATCTGCGACAGAATTCCTCCCCTCTCTTCTCTCTCTGGTACTAGTCTACTATCATCATGATTATTAACATGAACAAGCATGAGATGCATTTATTTATAAACGGCAAACATGTACAAATATTACAAAGTGTAATTGAGTTTTAATTTCACGTCCATGTCAATCTACTGTAGCTTTACAGCTGTGCGAGACATTTTTCTGGACAGCTGCCAGCTGTTGGCAGAGTGGGCCGCGTTTCCCTGAAGCACTGTAACACTGAAGTGAGCTCTGCTCCGCGACGTGTCAGCGGGGCAGAGACGCCGTCGACTCTGAGGGAGCGTCGGGGAAACTCGGCAGATCGATCAAACGGCCTTTTTATGTCCCTCGTCTGTTAGGATGCAGTGCTGCTGGCCAGTGAGGCCACGAGGATGTGAAAACAACAAATTACCATCAACATGAAGCTGTTTTTTACACTGTACATCCTTAGTATTTTTACACATAAAATGTATATAATAGGGATGCACATTATTTTCCTTCTTACAGACGGCTTCAATAAAGCACTATGTCAATCTGCTGCTGTTGTTGTTTGTTTTGTGGCTAAAAATACAATTTATTATCTTCTGAACTTTCAGCTCAGTTCAAATGTTAAAAAAGACACATGAAACCAGAATTATTATTTGTTACTTTATCCAATTAAAAAAATTGAAAACACACAATTTTGTTCTGAATAAAAAAGACAATGTAGAAAGTTTGTATTAAAAGTTCAAAAAGATTTAGAGCACCAGTGAATTTGCTTATTAAATCTTTAGAACAACAAAAACATCCTAGAACCTCTGACCACTCAGTATATTACAGTAACAGTCTATTCTGCAAAATGTGAAATATAAAATGAAAACCTGATTTAAACATGTCTGAACCTGAAGAGTAGCCCCATCTCCCTGCACATCGACCCGGGTGAAAACATTAATATATGTTTTATATGTTCTTGTCGACAGGAGATTTCAGAGAGTGAAAGCATCCAGATCCAAACAGACAAGAGGAGGAAACTCATGTGGACAGAGTATCGACTTGCCTCGTGCTCGGGAGCTAGAAAGACACAAACACAGCATTCAATGAAAGCGGTATTTGAACGTCTCACACACATAATATCTCTGATGGGAGAAATGAATCAGAGCAGAATACATCCAACATGTTTTTCCAGCAAATCCAGAACCAGACACAACCATTAGTCATGAAGGGACAAACATCTTACTGTTTTTATTTTTGTAAACTAACAACTATAATGTGCACCTGGAGAGAAAAGACACCATCACTAATTCATTTAGTAACAGAGCAGTGAGTCACACGCTCTGCTGTGTGTGTGTGTGTGCGTGTGCGTGCACCTCTACGTGTAGGTTGTGCATCTCCTCGTTGAGTGTGTTTCTCTCCTGCATCAGCTGGTTCTGTTTGGCCAGCAGCTCACACACCTGCTGGGCGCTGCTCTGACAGTGACGGTCCAACTGCTGCAGTCTGCAAAACACACACACACACACACACAATATTGACTGAAACTGTGTGAGAGCAACGTATCCCTCCTGGCTGATATAAAACCAAATGTTGTAAATATTGAAAGAGAGACTGGATCCACAAAGAGCTTTTAATATCACTGGACTTTGTGTTGTAAGTAATCCACACTGTTTACATGGATGTGACGGCAGTGTTCCTTTTATAATCAGAGTGAAGACGAGGAGGTGATATCGGACGATACAGACTATAATGAACGGGTCAGATTAGGGCTGCAACTAACATTTATTTTCACGATTCATCTGCTGATTTCTATCAAATGTCAGCCAATAGTGAAAAATATCAGGTAACGTCTTCTAATGTCTTGTTTTGTCAGACCAACAGTTCAACACAAAGAATTTAGTTTAGTAACTCAAATCTAAATTTCTTTCATCAAAATTACTCAATTATCAAAATTGTTGCCAATTATTTTTCTGTTGACCGACTAATCGATTAAGTAAAATTGTAGCAGCTCCAGATCTGACATTATTTTAGAGTAAAAGTCCTGCCGTTCCAAAGTTGAAGTAAAAGTATCATCAGCTAAATGTACTTAAAGTCCCAAAAGTAGAAGTGCTTGGCCCCTGTGACCAATACAGGATAAAATATCAGATTGTTAATATTAACACATAAGTAGCGTTTATTTGTTGCAGCTGGTTTTAAGTTGTCGTAGTTAGTTAGTTTAGTCCAGTGGTTCAAAAGATAACGGTGGATAGAGAATATGGATTTGGAGAGAAATAAATCAAGTTATTTAAATGAAACCATATGAGAGCTTCAGAGGGGGAAGTTTTCGACCTCTAGTAGCGCCGTGGAGATGCTTTTCCGTGAGTGCGTCCCCATCCACCAGGACGTGGACGCCATCACACTATTCTACTGATCAACAGGTGGCAGTGACGCGCCAACAAGTGTAGGAATGTGCAAACAAAGTCAGCGAAGGAGAAGAAGACCGCAAGCTAGTAAACACGAGCGAAAACAATGCATTACAATTAAAAACTGACTTCTGAGGACATTTATGAGGAAGGGAATGCATTTAACACATTTATTAGACTTCAAGGACACACACAGTGTGTATTGGCGAATAACTGTGAATGTAGCCATCACTTTTGTTTGTTTACAAGAAAACTACAGACCACACTTAAAGGGCCCAAGTAGAAAGTTTTAAAAGTGTATCGTGTGTTTTTAATGAATTTGTACAACAAAGTACGAGGCAGTTTCTAAGCAGAAAATATGTCGACTGTTAGTCACACCAAGGCCTGCAGAGCCGTGGTGTGTCGGGATCAATTGATCAATAGTACATTGATCAATAGTACATTACATCACCGTATTGTCATCCTGTAGCAGCAGCTTTACAGGCTGGTGAGAAAGTTGTGTGCAGTTATGAAGCAAAGTGTTGATTATTACTGGGACGTCCCAATTAGTGTGTCCCCTCTGACACAGCCGCTCCTGCAGACAGTGAGCCCTTTCACTGCACGCTGGGTGTGTGTGTGTGTGTGTGTGTGTGTGTGTGTGTGTGTGTGTGTGTGTGTAGGGAGGTGGTGTTTTCCAGCTGGAGTTTGGGGGTGAGGCTGTATGAATAGAGTGTGTGTGTGTGTGTGTTGACTGTGTTTTGGGGGGGGTGGAGGTGGAATGTGTTAAGAGATTTCCCACCAGCAGCCCATTATTTCATCCATCCATCCTTTCAGTCAGTCATCCCCTCTTCTAAAACAGCGGTGAACTCATTCACACACGCACAGTGACCCCCCCCCACCCACCACCCCCAACAACGAGACAGAGGAACCTCTCAGCACTCGACATTTGCATATTCAACCAGCAAAAAATCCATATTTCTATTATAGAATTAAAGAGGACATCATTCAGGGGCCGTTTTTCCAGGATGAGTATATTTTGCTGATGATACATTTACTAGAATATTACATACAAGGCTTTTACTTATAGAATAGATACACTGTGGCATCCAAACGTACTCAACCAGTGGTCAGTGGTTCCCAACATGGGGATCAGGACCCTCAAAGGGTCGCAATAGAAGTCTGAGGAGTGAGTGAGATGGTAATTAAAAGTTTTCTTTTCCAAAGTCTTTACTTTTTTCTCATGAAATAATGGTCTGAGAAGGAAACGTCAGTGTTTGGCTGAAGTGCTCAGAGCTCATCTGCAAAGACTTCCTTGGACATAAAATATCACAAAAGAAATGTGTTGACGTGAGGGTAATCGCTATTCACTTTGTCCGTCGCTGTTTCAACAGGTTCGGAAGGCGACAAGGAAGGCAGGAGTGATGTGTTTCATAAACGAGAGGCAGAGAGACGGAGGAAGAGCAGGAGGAGGAGGATGAAGAGAGTTGTGGCTCGGGGCAGAGGGAGACAGCGAGAGGTAGCTTGGGGGGAGACAGATGCCCCTGCCCTGCTGGTCATGTTGGCAGTGGCAGGGCTGCCTGCGTGTGACAGACGGGGGAGGCGAACATCCCAACTCTCCTCCACAATCTGCTCTCTGCTCTCCCCACACGTTGTCCTCTCTCTGCCTCCTTTTCCACCGCAGGGTTTAATCCTGCTCCTGCCTGTCCCCTCTGATCATCCCCTCCCATCAGGAACTCCCCTCCTCCATCATCATCATCATCATCACCATCAGTCCTCCCCCGTTTACAGCTATGATCTGCCCTCCTCCGGCCGCCCTCTCTCCCGTCTCCTCCAGCGAGACCGAAGGCCCGAAGGCTCAGACCTGGAGGCTCTGTCCAGTCCCGGAGGCCCAGGGCGAAGACTGCCCTCCCCGCTTGGTGTTCCTCCAGCCGGCTGCCAAGCTGTTCTGACCAGCCACCCCCTCTCTTCCGCCTCCCACTCTCCCTCTCCCTCCCACGCCATCGCACAGCACGACACAGCAGGCCACCGCCACGTCACACAGTAACACACACACACACACACAAACACACACACACAGAAAGAGCCCCGCTGTGGCGAGCAAAGACACAAGATACAGAGCGATGTGCCACACACAAAGTCAGGGAGATATCAGCCACACACACACACACACGCACGCACGCACGCACGCACGCCTCAGTAGTTTGGACTTGGTTGATTTTTGCGTTTCTGTTT
>JAVQJD010081850.1:0-17178 GCA_036023655.1 Nannoperca australis | reverse complement strand
TGTGAAACTTACCTCTTGTGTCATTTCAGGTTCCATGACTTCCTTCCTTTGTGTGTTTTCCCGCCGTTGTGATTGTCAAGCCCCGCCCTGATTGTCTCCACCTGTGAACCCTTACCTCGTGTGTATATATAGTCCATGTCTCCCTTTGTCCTGTGCCAGTTCGTATTGAATACTTTGTATCTTGATTACTTTGGATATTGATTTCTTGACTACCTTGTACCACGTACCATAGTAGAGATACCAGTGTTTAGGCCTTAGCCACGTTTACCATAGTGTGTTCTCAGACACAATAAAAGAACATCTTTCTTTTGAAAAACCTTTTGGTTCCAGTCCTTCGTTCCACCAGTCGTGACACTCTGCTTTATCCACTGCTTGGTTCCAGAATAAAACCTTTAAACAACTGTACAGCAGCTGCACTATGATGTCGAGTGGATGCTTCCATTTGTGTATTTTGATTATGATCTTGTTTTCGTCCAAACTGGCCCTATTAAATGTTGACTTTCCCTGATCTACAGTTGTCTACTTTGCATTGTCTACTTTAGGCTATGTGCTTCACTAGCTTTACATTTTTACAGCAGAAGAAAACTCTTCTTTTGTGTGATGTAAAGGTCATTTAGAAATTGTCTGAGACCCTGAGATGAGTTTGGCCTTGTGCATAACCCATGAGTGTTGAAAGATGTATCATCATCATTACCAACATCAAAGAATTTTCTTCACAATGTTTGCAATATGCTCTTTTTCTATCCAGAAACCTCATTCTAACCTGCAAACCTTTGTCACATTATTTGAATGCAAAATATTGTTAGTGTGCATACAGAAAGTAAATGTATTTAACAAATGACAACGCTGTGCGAACCATTATTTAAGTTTTTTTTTTGCATGGCCATTCAAACATTACTAAAAGCATTACACTTAGCTAGCAGCATAAGCTACCACATAATATGGCTACAGGCTGATAGCACCAACAACAGCATTTTCATGCACAACTGACTTTTATCACTTCTGGTCAATGAGCTCATAGTATCTATAAGCGTACTAGTAAAAGAAATACATAAAATCCTTCATGAAATGCAGCAGCACACATGTTGTTTGCATGCTGAAATGTCCCTGTGGTCTGGTTTATGTTGGGCAAACCAAAAGAGCTTTAAAGATTTGCATCTCTGAACACCAAACTGCAAAACATACACAAAACATGGATCATGTTATTGCGCGGCTTTATTCACAGGCTAGCCATGGTTCTGCAGCATCATTACAGTTCTGTGGAATCGAAAAAACGTCACCTTCTCCTAGAGGTGGAGACATTATCAACTCACTGCTCTGCAGAGAGACATATTGGATTCACACTCTTAACACAGCTGAGCCCTGAATTTGTCACGTTTCTTCTAATTTGTCTCACTTGATAGATGCAGCACTTGTACTTTCTGTAACCTTTTTCTGCTGGATGTTTCCCCGTTTCAGCTTATAGTGCATCTTTTACATGTAATATAATCAAGACAGGTGTATGGACGCAAAGTAAAATTGTCTGTCACCTCAGTTAACGCTTTGAAAAACCAGTGCAGAGAATAAAGATATTTGAGTTCTAAATGCTTTTGTGTTTTTCAGTAGCACTGTCTTAACAGTTAACACCTCCCACACTTCAACCAACCACTGCCAAACACAGCTGCAGCCCTATTGTTTGTGCCTGAAACTCAGCTTTTTAATCTTGCCTAAATGAAGTGTACCATGACAATCCTCCAATTTCAAATAGATTTGACTCATTGTCCAGCATAGTGAACATGTTGAAAACAGCAAGCAGTGGTTAGTTTTTAAACGTGATCTATGTTTAACAAAAGTGGATTAGCTGTAGCTTTTATCTGTAAAGGTATGGAAAGGTAGATGTAGTCGAGGTAAGTTTTATAGCTGTGATGGAACAACATGTTAAAGCTTTTTGGAAATTGGTCAGTGTTAACTTAAGATGCAGATTGCTGTAGGCTATGCATGACAGAAAAAAGTTTGGGATGGGTACTTGTCCAGTCACATCAAGGCAGAATTTTCAATTTCTTTGCAGTTTCTTCTGAGTGGTGCTGGGAGAAGGGCTGTGATTCAGGTGGTTGAGGTCACGACTGTATTGGGCATCCTCTCACGTCCACTGCAACCAGTCTGGCGTGGTCAGCGGCTGAGATCTCACAGATTTGAGAACAGGAGAGGTTTGTCAGAGAGGTGCAAACTGACAGGGGTGAAGAAGATGAAGGAGAAAAGCGTTTGGTTGCGGGAACTGTGTCTGTTTTGGTGTGGTGGAAGTGTTGACACGAGTTCCATTTGTCAGTAGTAGTAACAGAGTGGATTTCCAAAGTGTGATTCGGTGAAAATGGACAGAGCTGCCACAGCTGGCAGATGGAAGCTGTTTTCATCAAGTACACTGATGAGGTGAATCCAGGCAAAAGCCATTATCTCTTATGGAGTCCCCTTATTAAATATCAATCACAAAGTTAAACAGAACATGCAGACATGCTGATAAACAGAAGCAGATGAGTTACAGTAAAAATCTTATGATAATTAAAATGTGACTGCAGCTCAAAATCAGGAAGATGTCACTGATGTTTTGTACTTTGAGCGTAGTTGTTCCTCAGTGGGAAAAGGCAGTAATTGTAAGAATCCTTTCAGATTGACATTTCTGACACTAGAATTAACTCTTGATTGTATGTGACGGCAAACTGTCAACTCTCCTGTTAATTGCCTTGTTTTCAACCTTGAAATGGGTTGTGTTGCTGCAGACCTTCTCAGCCTATTGTAATACATTTTAATCTATGAATATTTGTCTTCTTTCAAAGTCGCTCACAAAACACCTGTGTACATGCATATTCTATGTCCGTGCGGACTTCACACGTTTCCTCGTGCCTCTCCAGGTTACTTCCAAATGAACGCGTTGCGCTGCCGTGATGGTGTGACTTGAGTGTGCCTGATTGTGGCTAGGGTGCATGAATGTAACAAACATAGGGAGAGGCGAAAAGTTAAATCTTTTTTTGATGGGAAGGCATTTATTTCAAATAGGTTTGAAATTTGCATATGGTGATAGCGATGAAATCTCCTGTAAAACTGCTGTAATAATTGTCACCTTTTCATCTGGGACACAAGTGGCGAGAAAGAGCGTGCATGTGTGTGTGCACGCGAGTGTAGATATGAACATATGTGTGAATGCGCTTGTCTGTGTATCTCCATGTTACTGCACTGGGCCCGTTTTGCATAAATGCCTTCCTCCTGCGGCCCTGTGAAAGGAGATGTGGATTGGGACAATAAAGGAGGATTAGATTGTGTTTGAGTGTGTGTGTGTGTGTGTGTGTGTGTGTGTGCGTGTGTGTGTGTGTGTGTGTGTGTGTGTGTGTGTGTGTGTGGTTTGGCTGTTGTCGGAGGCATATGGGAAAACGATTTAATGTGAACCTCCAGGCGATGGAGACTAAAAGATGATGAGAAAGCATCTCACACAAAGGCATTAAATAGCCAATATTACTGTATTGGAGAAGTGCTGTTTTTGATTTGGACAGGGACACTAACATGTGAAATAAAATGAGTCAATTCTGTTTTATTACAGAAAATACATTTGATTTGAACCATGGGATACTTGTGTTTATAAACAGAGAGAGATTATTGTGAGATTATGTTCCTGGGGTGTTGATCCCCGCAAATGGGATCAGACTCTGATGAATATGACAGCTGAACAATATTCGCCGAGGGTTTGAACGTTACGCCTCTTCCTGCAACTGTCTTTATAGGAATACAGGGATGAGGTCACACCACGTAGATAACAGTTTCACTTAAAACACCAAATAATCTAGCACAAATCAAATTCTGCATGTGAATATTAGCATTAGGATGAACCTCACCAGACGTGCGGGGTTTTAACCATCAGGTCACATCAGGTAAGTAGTCAGTCATGGAAAAGTATGCTGAAAAGGCTTTCCAGTGCTCTCCTCTGAGTGTCAAGATCTCTAAGTTTGGCATCTCAGAAAGTCATGACAAACTATAAAAAGTTCCTGTACATGCTGTTTGACCCGCTTCTGTGTGTACGCTTGAGTATTTTATTTAGTCACTCCAGCTCACTCCCATTTCTGCTTTCTGCCTGTGCTTCTTTCACCCTCTTTCTCCCTTTCCTTCTTTTATTTGTTTTTTCTCGCAACATGTCTGTCATATCTCAGGCTTTTCTCCATCTATCTATGAAGCCTCCAATGTCAGGCGGAGGGGCTGAAATAGAAGAGTATGAAATATGAAACAGAGTTGCGTGAGGAGGATTCAGTCAGCGGTGGAAAGTTGAGCTGACTTAAACATCTGTGTACAAGACAACACGGTCTCTCACTCACAAAAATACACACAGTGTACTCCGCAAGACACAGTGTGTATCCTTGAGGTCTAACAAACCAGTTTAATGCATCCCTTTCCTAAACCTGCGTTTGTTTACATACATGCTTACTTTCTAGCCATCTTCATCTTGCCTGCCTTTGCCGGCACATTGTTGTGGTTCCTGCAGCGTTACCATCGCCTGTCTATTAGTGGAATAATGTGCAGGAGTCGTGTCACCTGTGTGTGTGTGTGCATGAATCATACAAAGAGGAGACCCAACTTACTTTCCCACCCTGGCATAACTAGTGGTCAAAAACTGCACAGGGTTCCTTTAAGAAGTATTTTGAATTGAATAAAGCAGTCATGCTCATGACTCAATGCTCAACGTTGCCTGCAATACAGCAGTGCAGAAAAATATTCTATCATCTCATGATATATCCAACCCTGATTCAAGCATAACCACTGCTGAGGATCATGGACAATTATGCAATCCCAACCTTTGAGTCATAGATACAGTTCAATGCAGTCACATCTGTATCAAAACACTAATTTTGAAGAAACGGAGGGGGTTCTATTTTCTCTTTATCCCACTTCTTAGTTCTTATTACAGAACATAAGCCCCACAGATTCTGTGTCCAATTCTCTATACTCTGGCACTGGATAGTGTTATGAAACCTCCTCCCTGCAATCAGCAGCATGTCCTCTTTGACCTCCATAGGTCTGTGTGTGTGTGTGTGTGTGTGTGTGTATGTGTGTGTGTGTGTTAGGGGTTTAGAGTGAGAAATTAGTTGTTTTCATTCTTTTTGTTTGTTTTTGTGTGCTTTCTCTAACACATGCACATGAGTCCGTGTGTGCATTTGAGCTGTGTGCATATGTGTATTCGAGAGCATGTGTGTCTTTGTGACACTTTAAAAAAGATGCTTTTATGGGATTCATTTGATCCCCTGATGCTGCTAACAAACTCTTCCTCTTTCTCTAAGACTGGACCATGGCCCCAAATTGAACTTTCACCTCCTGTTTCCCAAATCTAAACATAGGCATGACGATATACTTGAGCTTTGGTGTAGTTTAAACTACCCAGCTGCTCCTATGACCACCAGTAACTCTGAATAGGACCGTTCTCCAGAGTGAATACTGTTAGTTTTGCTGCTGGTACATTCCTTTGACTTCCTTTTGAATGTAGGACTTAACTGTCACTTCTTATTTCTATGAGCACTTTCATATTACAGTGTTACTATTTTTCCACAATTTCTTTCTTTTTTCATTTCTTTTTTCATTTTTTATTATTTTTTTTTACAAGAAAGGAGTTCAGTACTAGGTAAAAGAAAAGGGAAAGTGCAGGGTGACTGGGGTGAGAAAAATAAAATGTAAAAAAATTAAATCCACTGGAGAAAGAAATAATGTTGCTGAGCTACTTTATATGTTGGGAGCCTGTTTAAATGATGTAAACACGTATTGTAATGCTACACTGCTCTGAAACAGATGAAATGCAGTAAGTGTGAGCCAGCTCTTCAGCTGCTCAGACCCAATCACATTCTCTCAATAGAAACAGAAGTACAGAAGAAGTCTTCTTGCTTTGACACGGTTATTTTCTGTTTTCCTCCATGTGAACTAGGTAGACTCTCCACATTCATAGCTTAAATAATGGGGAAATTTCTTGGTCCCATTGCAGCATGGCTGTCAGGGATGCTGTGCGAAAACATCAAAGCCACCGCAGCCCCATTTTCTTTTTACACCTCATCAATTCTGCTCCAAATTCTTCTTTTCTCTCTTCTCTCGCTGTGTTTTTTAATTCGCTGTCTACTTAGCTTCTGTGACAAAGATTACTAGACTTGAATTTGATCTTACTGCACTCACAGTACAAGTACAATGATGTGCACAATGGTCAAATAGCACCCAGTTATGGCACACACTACACAATCAGTATATTTCTTTTATTATATTTTAAGCATGATTACGATTGCAGTAATGACCATACTAAAATAAATATTAGTCAAAACTGTTTGAAATGACAAAAAGTGTATTTCTAAAATGCATTTCACAATTTTTGCTTATTAATTTGGTACAAATACCAAATCAAATCAGACTTTGATTTCAGAAATATAGTCATAAGCAGAAATGTGCATATCAGCATATGTATTGGGGTGCCCATTACCATTGAAACTACAGTACAAATATAACAGTGACAATTATCAAGAAACAATAAAAATACAATTTACACATATAGATTTAGATTTATCTATCTGTACAAATCAATATGTGCAAAATTTGTATGTTGCCATGTACACAATTGTACCATGTAAAAATAAAGGTGTCCATTGCCACTTAGAGGATAAGTCTCTCCTCCCAGCTCAGAGGGGAGTCATTATATACAGATATCGCGGTGGGAAAGAATGACTTCCTGTAGTGGTCCTTATTACAGGAGAGCTGCTGGAACCTCCCACTGAATGTGCTTTGCTGTCTGACCAGTGGGTTGTACAGGGGATGTGAAACATTGTTCATTATACTGAGCAGTTTGTGCAACATCCTCCTCTTTACTACCACCTCCAGGGGCTCTAGAATAGTCCCCAGCACAGAACCAGCCTTTCTAATCAGCTTGTTTAGCCTCTTAGTGTCACTGGCCCTCATGCTGCTGCCTCAACAGATGGCTACAAAGAAAACTGCACTTGCAGCAACAGACTGGTAAAGAAAATATCACACATCTTGCTGCACATGTTGAAGAACTTGAGCTTCCTCAAGAAGTAAAGTCTGCTCTGTCCCTTCCTGTAGACAACCTCAATGTTGCACGTCCAGTCAAGTCTGTTGTCAAGATGGACGCCCAGGTATCTGTAGTCCTCCACTACTTCCTACTCTCACCCCAGGATGGAGATGATGTTCAGCGTAGTGCTGGTCCTCCCGAAGTCCATCAACATCTCCTTTGTCTTGGTCACATTCAAGAGGAGATGGTTGTTCCCACACGATGCCATGAAGCAGCCCAGCAGTTCCCTGTACTCAGTCTCCTCTCCTTTCTGCAAATGGCAGGTCTCCGAGTTATACTGGAAGTCTGAGGTATACAGTGTAAAGAGGAAGGGTGAGAGTACAGTCCCTTGCGGAGAAATCAATGAACATGATTCTCAGAGTGCTGCCAGCTTTGTCCAGGTGAGAATGCGCTTGCTGCAACAGGTAGACGATGACATCCTCAACCCCCACCTCAGAGCTGTAGGCAAACTGCAGTGGGTCCAGGGAGGTGGTCACCTGAGGTCTATGATGGTCCAACACCAGTCTCTCCAGGACTTTCATGCAGTTTGATGTTAAGGCAACCTGTATGTAATCACTGAGGGTAGATGGAGAAGACTTCTTTGGTACCTGAACAATGCATTGATGCCGTCTGGACCTGCAGCTTTGTTCTGACCAAGTCTCTTCAGATGTATCTTAACCTGGCTGCTGTAAACAGACAGGCAGGTATGGAAGATGGTGGAGTGCTCACTGTTTTCTGGCGAGAGGGGGGGTGGTGATGGGGCTGTACTGGAGTCCATGGTGGATATTGGGGGTTGGGGGAGGAACAGTGTGAGCCTATAAGAATTCTGTTCACTGAGGAGGTGTGAAGGGGAAGCAAATCTTTTTGCTTCCTGGAAACACGACAACCTAACATAATATTTTTCTAAAGCTTACATTGTAAACAAAACTCTCACATTACCATGTTTTTGATTTATTTAGCATCTAATTTAATTTTAAGCTGTAAAAGCAAAAGGCAATACAAATAAATTGGTAACAATTCTTCAGCACTTTAAGTTCCATAAATATCCTTTATGTGTAATGTGATTGGAGTGACTCATACTTTAGTACTGATGAATCATCAGCACTCGCTTGTTATTTTTCAATCATTTGACAATGGCTGGAGTGGTCAGTCATTCTGTTCATTTGCCCATCAAATACTGCTCCACAACAATTCTGGTCATATTGAAATCAAATCAAATATGCATTAAAGAGTAATACTAAAAAGCTTTTTTTTGTCATCCATTACTGCTGATATTCATGGTCACGAGGAGATGAATCTTGCATGTTAGTAGTGGTCCACTCTCTTTCCTCTTGCACAAAAGAAACATCAAACTTAATGGACAGAGACCTTAACATTTTCTAAGCTTGTTCATGCTCCTTAAAGGATGAAATCTCGTCATTTTGGGCTCTTCATGATCACTCTATTAGTGCTACCGCCGGGTCCAATTGTCATTTTGTTACATATGAAAACTTAATTTCATTAAATGTGCTGTTGATTGGCACAGTGCACAGACAATGGGTGTTTTGGGTGACCGCCAAACTTTCCTTTTGTGTCACCTTCAGGTCAAAGCAACTATGTACACAAGATACTCAAACCGAACCTTCAGAGTTACATGGCATTTGCTTAGGATATTCAAGGTTCCCAGGGGATGAATTGATCAAATTTTGATCTCCAACTTTCCCTCTAGTGACACCTTCAGGCCTATCAGCATGGCACTAAAGAAATCTCTAAGTCTGATTTGCAGATTACTAAAACATTGTTGAGCACATTCGTGGTATCATGGGGACAAACCTTTTTAGATTTTGATGACCCCTTGGCCTCTCCTCAAGCACCACTCTCAGTAAAACCAGTTTTAGCCTCCTTACTGGAAAAGCTCTAAAACATTTTTGTGTCCTGGAGTATAATGACTTAGTTTCTTAGACTTTAACCCTCGCTATCTTAATTATGGAATTCAAAGTACCCTTCATATGTAATAACTGAAATTATTTATGGTCTTGGAAAATGTATCTATTATGGGAAATTAAATAATAATTTCCTCTGGCTTGATCTCTATTGCTTTTCCACTTACTTAAAAAGGTTTTGTTCAGCCAAGGCTACATGAATGGCCCTGCACATATGAGTGAGCCCATTAACTTTGTATTTCTTGCATTTCTTTGATGTCCTTCTCTTGCAGTCTTTGCAGAGACTAGCATTCAATCCCTGCTGTACTTCAAACTTCCTCTTTGCTCCCTCTTGATCCTCCTTCTCACGGTAGCATTGCCCTGTCCTACCCAAACAAGCTCCTAATGAGGCCAAATCTTCGTTTTCACACACACACACACACACACATACACACACACGCACAGACGTACTCATGCATGCACGCTCACACCCGATCAGTTCTCAGGGTGGTGTTGCGGACCCTTGTGGAGTTTGGTGCAAAATCTCCTCTCCATCTGTCAATGCTTTACACATCTTACTCTCTGTCTCTTGCTCCATTCATTTCCCTACCTTTTCAAAGTGGGACAGCGACACAGATCACAAGTAGAGGTCACACAGATAAGATGGACACCGTGACATAGCACAGAGGACCCCTGCCCCACACCTACTCTTGTTTTTAATTCCTCTCTCCACGGTATTTTCCAGCAGTCTGCTCTTCCCGGCCTGGGAGCAGCAGATGTTACGGAGTTAAGCTGTAATCGTTCTGCTTTAGCTGTAGGCGACAGTTGTGCTTATATATTCTAAAACAGCAGCTTCTACTATACTGTGCCATCTCCTTCCCTGCTGGAAGAGTGATAGCTATTGGTCCGTGCTTATATCACTGCAAAAATCCACTCTCTGCTCCAACACACTCTTGACTTTAACGTTGTTCATTTGCATCGATCTCTTTCTGTTGGCCCGATGAGTCGCTTTCTTTTTCATCTATTCAAATCATTCTTTTTCCTTCTCTTCTTTGTTCAACACCATCAGTCTGACTTTATGCATGGTCTCTCTGCGCAGTCGGCGTCCCATATTTCAGTCCTTTGCCTCAGTGTCTCGTCTCCATCCTGAGTTCTGTCTCCCTTTTCTTAATTGGTCTGTCCATAATGCATAATGCCAATCTGTAGATGGGCTTAGTGCCTCCCTAGCTACCTCGTAGATGAAGGAGAATTGATTGGTTTATCCCACGATACCATGGTGACACAGTCAATGAATATACTCAGTAAAATGAACTTCATTCAGTGTGGCCAATACTGTGTCATGTGTGTAAGAAAGAGAGAGAGGGAGACTGAGTATCTGCACTGGAGTCTGAAAGACTAAAAATAATGCAGTACTTTTTGGGGTCCAGCTCAGTAAACTGCTCTTTCCTGAGAAACCTTCAGCACATTTCATATTTACTGTAACTATGTTTTACACTGAGTACTTAGCAATCAGCACTACAGTAGACTAAGCTTCTATTTATAGATCACCTGCTGCACAAGAAACCAAAACTGTAATAAGCACATGTGGATCAAAACAAATGGTTTCTGTAGTGATCCGGCCTGAACTGTTTCTCTCTTCTCTCCCTAGTGATAAAATGACCTCCCACTGCACTCAGGACAGCAGTGTCTTTTCGAACTTGAGTCTTAACCTACAAACTCCTCAGAAAACACTTTCACTTCTTGTCTCATTGAAAATTGAACAAATACAACTTAAATTAAAACTTCGCAGTGTCATCCTCACATCTTTTTAATAATGTTGCTGGAAATTTAGGAATTTTATCTTTTTGTACATTTGCACCCACTTTCAGTTACTCTGGGCATTTTAATTGTTACACGAGCACACAGAGCAGGTTAAATCAAATGAAATAGGAACTGATGTTATAGGCGGAAGGCATGAATAAACGATATACTACTCAATTAATCGATAGTTGGATCGTCAGAAAATCAATCGGTCATTTTTCAAGCAATAATGCCAAAAAAATTGCTTGTTACTCCTCCTTCAATGAGGCTCTTCACTCTGTTTTATATCATTGCAAACTGCACATCTTTGGACTTCGAGAAGACACTTGACATTTTATAGACCAAACAACTAATTGATTAATTGTCAATTATCAACAGATTAATCAATAATGAAAATAATCGTTAGTTGCAGACCTAATTACCTATTCTATGCAAATAGTCTTTGTGAAATGCTTTGTTGAAACATTAACATAATAAAAGTAGTCTGTGTTGTGTCTTCCATTACATTGCATATGCATTACATATTCATGACTAAATGAGCAACAATCAAAGTTAAAGTTCAGGCAAAAAAACATTCTTCATTATTATTTATGAAGAGTTTAATACTCAAACACTCTGTGATGGTGTGATAGTGGCAGGCAACATAAACAAACAACTGCTCAGATTTTAATTCAAATGTTGCTAAACTCTGATTGTTGTACAGAAATATGTGACTTTATATGTGACACCTTTTAGCCCCACCAACTTTAAACCAGTGAAAAAACCCAGGAAATCAAGAAAATGTGTTCATGTGGGATTCACTCATAGAAAGAAGCTTATATTACAACAAGCATTATTAAAAGAAATGTACTATGTACATAGTCACAGGATGCATGTGGTATTTACAGAACAGTTGTGATTGTTTAACTAGTTGATAACGATTCATGAGATCAACATTGATGATTGCATGCTTGATTCTCCTTTATCCACCTTTTTAGCATCACTGAAAAATAATAATCTGAGGATGTTTTGATATGGGATGGGAGGGGGTTCCATTTTGTGTGGCTTTAATGGAAAAAGCTGACTGTGCAAATCAAGAGGATGACTAAGTTGTTCTCAGAGCAGAGCTTAATAAAGTGCTTTAAAAGGGGTGGGGGCCAGTGTGAAATGGTTGCATTAGGTGGTGTGTTTGTGTGGCGCGTGTCTGTGTGTGCTTGTGTGAACACGCACACATCTTTGTGAGCACGCACATGCTTGCGCTTTGGGTATCAGTGGCTCATTTAGCAATAAACTGATGCTCACAGTCAGATAAGGAGCTTATTGTGTAGTGAGACCATCTCATAATTAAAACAGAATATGAATAATCTCTAGGGAACATGTTTCATTAACGGAATGGAGCATTTACTCCAACATTTATGTATGACAAGTGACAATGCCTACGTCATCCTGTCTCTGTCAGGCTATAAAAACAAGTGCAATCGGATAACCCATCCATTAAACATCACAAGTGCTTCTAGAAGTAATAGTGCTGATATGTTTGCAAAGGAAGGCTTGCATTGAAATGACAAAACTGATATCTAGCAATACATAAATAACCTGCAACACAACTTCGTCCCCTTAAATGAACTGATTTTCTTTCTGCCCCTGTGGAGAGGCATTTAATTAAAAATGCAGGTCTGAGTGGAAGGCAACAACAGCAGTGCATGAATCAGCTGGAACAAAGCGGGATTGATAAACAATAAGCTGTCAGGATGATAAAATATGCCTTTAAAGTAAAGAAAGGTAAGGTTGGCACAAATGGGCCAAAACTCACAAACACAACCGCATACACACACACACCCTGGGAAGTGATGAGACAGCTCTACCTTTGAATTGAAGCTGCCCATCTTTGGTCAGCCCATAAAATTCCCCTCAGAATCACAAGTCTGAACCATAAAATTCCCCGTGATAAAGGGAATATATGACAGCCCCCCCTCCTCCTTGTGCATCCTCTCACTCACTCACTCTCTCTCTCTCTCTCTCTCTCTCTCTCTGGGAGATTGCTGAGGATGGCCTGTCCCCTTTGATGTGAGTAGAGCAAGGGCTTAACTCTGCCCTGGCCTGGCTGACTGACTCCGATTCCAGACGGTATTACCATGCTAACTCTTTAAGGCGAGCCTGTGCTCCGTCGCCTCTGGACCACAGGGGGCTCGTGGGTTAACGTGAAGAGATTGTAGTAGGAAGAAGAAATTGGGGATGAAAGGGGTGTGGTGGGGGTGTAAACAGGGCCCGGAGAAAGGTGGAAAAATAATGATGCGGCAGAGAGTGTGTGTTTGCAGTTTTAGTATCTATACTACACATTTAATCCAATTTATCTACCTTTGTTGAAGTGTCCTTGTCGTTATTAAAACCCCTAAACAAGCGTCCAGACAACTGGCAGCAGTAGCACGGGATTGAAGAAGTGGATTATATGTTATTACCCTCTTTTCTAGTGACATCTCAAAATGATTAAGGAGGAATTAAGTCCCTCCATCTCTGACTCCACCACTTTAACAACACAATACTTTATGTACCCCACATCTAACTTCTCTCCTCCTCTTGGAAACCTATATAATATATTTAGCATGCTGATGGCATCCACATGAGCGATAATTGGTTATTACTCCGACTGATCCAGACAAATATGCAGCATCTTCAGAAGCAGCCTCGACTCCCACACGTACAACCAGCAGCACACACGTGACTACATGAAAAACCTCTTCCGTGGACGTGTCTGGGGACATGCTCGTGAAATGACATTTGGAGAAGATATAGCTGTCTTGATCTGTTGCCGACTGGAGCGTGTAAGGTCCCTTAGACTAGCAGGGGAGACAGATGGGAAGAGACGGGGCAGGTAGGAGGAGGCAGAGGAGAATGCAGACCAAAACACTTCCCGAGAGGTAGGCAGGAACCCTGGCACTCTGTATTAGTGTCATATTTATAATGGTTTCACTTTTTTTTACATTTGTGATAGGACACAAAACTCTTATTTCATTTGATTAAATTTTTTTCAAGATTCATTTCATTAATTAATTTGGTTTTTTTCTCCTGCGTTTCCCAATAGTGAATAAAAACAGATTAGTCTTCTGTTTTCCGACACAAAAAAATGGGGTTGCATTTACTTTGATCCCCATTATTAGCCACAGAAATCAATATTTGTTTTCTTGCAGCCCTTTCCATGTAAATAAATTAAAATAGACTTTCCAGCACCACAGCAGTTCATGGCACTTGTCCATATCAATTAGTTTTTGCAAGTTCTGAGTCGATGAACGTGAGTGTCGGTGATTCGGTTCAATACAGACTTGAAGCTTTCCAGGATTGCATGTACTCCGATCAATGGCCGCTGACTGATTAGGTTAGATCTCACTTTCACTTAAGGGACATATTTATCTTGGCATTAAAATATGTCCATGTTTATAGACATATTTAATATTCATGTATCAGTGATCGTCTCTTCAGCATAGATTCATCCTCAGTCATTGTGAAGATAAAGCATCACCTGTCTTTACAATATAGACAAATGTACTCATCTTTGTTGCCCTAAATCTTGAGCTGTGCAGCATAAATCTGCCCTGGGGACAGATTTGCTCTGGGAGTTGTCGCCTGACATGATGTTAGTCACACGTATTCAGAGGGAGAGAGAAAAGCATTAGAGGAATATGATAGATAGGTAGATCAGTAGGTAGCAGAGAGAGAAAGACAGATGCACAATAATGATGTTTGTTTTATGTAAAAGGTCAACTGAATCCTGCTCAGTTTAATGTTTACTGTGGCATTTGGTCTAGTTCATTAAGAGATGTTAACTGCAGTCAGACCCGAAGGCTTCGTGTTTGTACCTGAGCAGGTGCTAAAAGTCTGTCAGAAGTTACCGTCTGCTAAATATAGTGCGCTGCATGTCGTGCGGTTGCATACGGCTACTACAAGACTGATTGCAGCGGTATTGATCCGGCCGGCTGAGAAATCAACTTAAAACATGTTTGACATCATCTTCTCCTCCATCTTGCTCCATTTCTTTCGCACTATGCCCTCCATCCTTTTCATCATTCTATACAGTCCTTCCCTTACCTCCTTTTACAAAGCACTCTCTCACCTTTGCTGTCCTCCTGTTATCACTTCCACTGCCATCACTCTTTTCCCAACACTCACCCTTCCACCCCACCCTCATCTGTCAAGAGGTTTCCTCGGTTCACTTCTTGCTCCACTTTTTCCCTGAGTTTCCTTCTTTGCATCTCTTGCTTCTCAAATCCTTCACCTTTTCCTTCCTGCTTGAGCATCTGCATCCCCCTCCTCCTCCTCCTCCTCCTCCTCCTCCTCCTCCTCCTCCTCCTCCTCCTCCTCCTCCATCTTTATTGTTCATCTTTGCTTTCTGCAGTTTTCCTTCAACTCCAACTTCCTCACCCTCACCACTTTCTTTTTTTAACCTCCCCTCTCCCTCCCTCCTAGGGTGATTAAATGATGGTTGGGCTGGCACAGCTGGTGTAGTTGGGCAGGTTGCCCATCTTAATGACAGCTGTGCTGCAGTGTAGCCAGATCCTTATTGGGGCAGTAGCACGGTGGTAATCATCAACAACAACACAGGTCATACAGGATTTTTGGAATTCACTGTATTATAATATGTAGGCATCTGTTGTGTTGTGATTATCTTTTAGGTCATTATATCACAAAATAACAGGTGCAAGCAGAGGTGTAAAAACCCTGTCCTGCAAAGCTTATAAGCAAGAGTGTTTCTGTTCCTGCCCACCCCTCACATCTCATTTTCCTCTCTTCGCTATTTCACACATCCTCACGGTGTTTTAGCATTTGCTTCACACTGCTTTAGCATGCACACCTTTCATTAACTCACACCTGCATAACTACATTTGTGTCCTGTGTTGTGTGTGTGAGCTGACATTAACTTATGAGCCAGTGGTGCCATCTGTTAAAGTTCACATCTGAGAAAAAAAAGTAAATGTGCTCTGGCCTGCCCTGGTTCATCGGGAGGTCACACACACCAGGCGGTCAGTTGGACTGACTTATGAGTGAGCAAAAACATATGAGGTAAGCACCTTTCTCAAAGCAGTAATTGAATTGTCTCAAGGTGGCGGTGCTACAACTCAGTTATGAGCTTGGTGAGCTGCGCTAAACTCACTATTAGTCACAAACCGTTGTCTACTTGGCGGGAGTTTTTCCTCTCCTCTGCGCACTTGCACATCATCAGTTTTAGGTCATGCTGACAGCTTAAGAAGATTAATGCAGTATTGGTTAAAGGGGGAGAGGGAGTTCGGAGGGTGCACTGTGGATGTCTAAACCCTTCCTCCCTCTCACCGCTGTAACACACTGTTCAACTGTGAGACAAATACACACTGGTCCCTGCATTGTAGTAATCATCTTCTAACAGACCCTAACCCTCAACACTAACTGCCGGCACCCTCCGACACATTGCTGCAGGGACAAGTCTCCCATAAACGCCACTTACATGGGACAGCAGCACACCCATAACCCAGATCTATCAACAATGGCTATACCATTTTGACACTTTTATTTAAAGCTGTCTATATTTAATGTTGTCTCTCTGAGCACATGCTGTAGCTCTGGGTGAACACTCTGGTCTATTCTGACGATATCAACCCGCAGTAATCTCCCCCATGATTCAAAGGCAAATGTGCTGCACAATTGTTAGCATGCCATAAATGAGATGTTTCATTCCCAGCCACGATCCACTATTTGAATGATTACTGACATAAACTCGCTACATAGAAGGTGAACTCTCTTTGGATTATCACAGCCACTTCCTGGAGCCCATCATGTACAAATAAATTCTAATTTGCAGTGTAGCATTTTGAATTTATCCCCTTGATATGTTAAAGACATGTTAGTTCCTAACGTAATTCTTCCAATTTAATCAAGCTATCAACAATATACAATATACTGTACTGTATATGGTACTTTATTTATTGTATTTTATAATCCAGCTACAATAAAAGCATTTCCAGGCTTGAATTCTTGTATGGCAAGGGAAAACTGCTAAAAATAAATATGTAAAAGCCCATCTGAAGTATTCTGACTCACTCATTCTGGAAAAGAGCGTCAGCGATGCCTAAAATATAAATGTAATGTCATGAAAATGACTGCGGGTCTGTGCAGTGATGTATAATAATTATGCTGATTTACTTGAATATTAGAGTGAGTACACATCTATTACTTTTTCAGCTCTGTAAAAGTTCGTCTCTGATTACTTTTTTAGTTGTGTTGCAGAAAACCTTCAAAAAGATTCAACAAAAGGGCGTCCTGGGATTCATCTGTACAGTATCCCCAGCTGAGCATCTGATTGTGATGCCCTCCAGTCTGCCAGAGCTGCGGGGAGATCATCTGTCTGATGCTGCTCGACCTGTCTGCAGCATTTGACACAGTCAACCATCAGATCCTGCTCACAACTCTCCTTGACCTGGG
>JAVQJD010081845.1:0-19390 GCA_036023655.1 Nannoperca australis | reverse complement strand
GTTTATGTATGTTTGATTAATTTTAATAAACTTGAATACATACATTTAATATATATCACATATGGTTGCAACATATAGATAGATATGTTTTATATATATACCTATACAAATTTTATAATGGGTGTTCCATATATGTTATAAACGTATATCTGCATTTATCCACAAATTAATGTATGTGGTAATAATATATGATAATAATAATATATTATAATAATATTTATAGGAAACATATAGGGCAACAAGAACTCTGCTGTGTTTTGTCCAGCTCAGCTTGCTAGTGTTGCAGCGCTGCTCTTCTTTACCAAAGCTGGGCTTTACAGTACAGCATTTCACTGCATATTTGAATGAAAATTAGACTGTGAACGTTAAAAATGTATTGAGCACACCCATGATTGGCTCTGACTTTCCACACTGAGGTTGGCACAATACAGAGACTCACTAAGCTACGATGCTAACCCTAATTAGCAAACAATAGTAGCGGTTTCTCATTTCTAGCCGGCACTGACAGTCGCTCTCTCTGATGACAAATGTCGCTGATGGCAGGTCCTATCAGCTGTCACTAATTAATAATCAGCAAATCACTTGATAACAGGCCAAATCTAAACTTGGCTGTGGTCAGGTTTGTGTGCTCTCTGCAAGCTGGTGTCTGTATTCGTCAGAGATAGTTTGTGAGGGAATAATTGCCACTCTTTGACAACACTGTAGAATCAAAGTACCAACAACTCCAACAGAGTGATACGTCTTCTCTCGGAGGGATCGCATCAATCCAGTTCATTTTTCTTTCACATCATATGAATAGTTTAGGTTTTTGAAGTATTTGATCAAGTAGCTGGTAAAAACATTTGGTATATCAGATTTAGTAGGCTACAGCTGTTATTTCAAAGTCATATTTAATCCACAAGTACATAAAAGTATTGGATCAGACTATACGAGTTTTGTCAGATACTCAATGTTGAAGGCCCCAAAACTTGATTGGTGCATCCCTAGCTTTTAGAAAATGAATTAAGTCCCAAACCTGTAATTTGCCTCCAGTCCAAATACAACATTTTATATTGATTATTTGCTGGTACTGAGACCAATCTAATATTATTTTATTTGTATTTGCTTCCTAAATAGTACATCTGCACAATTTATATTTCTCCAACAGTAAATCAAAATAACTTAATATAGCAACTGAAATATGTTTGATAGCTGAATAGCTCTTTGTTAGGAAGATACAACCCGCATCATAGTTTCTCTTTGATGGTTACCTATTATAGTTTGTATTGTGTTTGCTGTTCCTTTCTTTTGTGGCTCTATGGTTCACTCAATCACAACACTGTGTTTTAAATGCAGCACAATATGATAGATAATTAGATAGCTAGCATACAAAAAGTGAGCAAACAAATAAAGGATCAAAAATGGATTGGGCTCTATATAGCCAATACAGAAACAGACATTTACAAAAGAATGCAAATATTTCAGTTAAGTACTTAAGTGATAAAGACATTTAACATGTGTGTTTACTTATTAAGCTGTCTGTAGATGTGTGTATATTAGTGTAGTGTATACTGTGTGTATTACCTGTCCAGACTTGAGTGTGTGTTTGGGCGACAGGCTGCCGGTGCTGTTGAGCGAGTTCATGCTGCCGTGGGAGGGTGTGGAGCGTAGTGAGTCTTTCGGTGGTGGAGGGCTTGCGGGCAGTCCAGACACAGAGCCGGCCACGGAGCCCAGACTCTTTTTTCTCTTAGATGGAGGGATGAGGGCTGAGGGGAGGAGTGCAGGAACAGGCTCCTTCTCCAGGGCCCGGTACACCAGGTGCATGGCCTGGGAGAGCACATCTTGCTATTAATACACACTTGCTAGCTGCATATATTTTGTCCCAAACAAATCTGTTATTTACACCCTGTCTGGACACAGGTTCTAAATATTGATTTTCTGCCTGTACTGAGACCAATGTAATATGATGATTCCTAAATAGCAAACTTGCACAATGTATACTGAGCCCACAGTAAGCATCAAAATAATGCAATTTAAATGTTTGAGAGCTGAATAGCTCTTCGAAAGTAAAATACAACCCGCAATCACGGTTTTTCACTCAATAATTTTGTATTTTAATCATTTATTTTGTGGCTCCTTGGTTCACTCATATACAACACTGTGCACTGAGTGTTTTAATGAAGGACAATAGGATAATTACTGTAGATAGTTGGCATACAAAAAAGGAGCGGCCAGATCAAAATGGACCAGGTTTTACAAGACAACCCATAGAAAGTTACAAATGTGTTTAACAATGTTTTTATCCTTATGGAATAGTGTGTGTTTATTGATTAAGACAAAAGAGTCTGATATAGTTTACAACAACTTGATGTGACTTGACCAACTAGAATCAATATCTGAATCCATCCATTCTATAATGAGTTTACAGCTTGGTAGTACAATGACTGACTGGGCTACTTGTGACTGGTACATCAACCTCATACAGGATAATGCAAATATCTATACCCATGTATTGGGATATTTGAAGCATGAATGTGCGTGATGCCATCATGTCAACATGGAGCAGAATCCCTATGGAACATTTCCAGCACCTTGTTGAATGGACCTGCTGTTGTGGTCTTATTCATTATTAGAATGTTGTACCTAATAAGTGGCCACTGATTGTAGATTTATGTAAGTACTGACAGTTAGAAAAAAAAACTAAACATAGTTACAATACAGAAAACAACACTCACCACTGCAAACTCATCTTTGTCCAGATGGCCATCTTTATCTATGTCACTTAGGTCCCAGACCTAACAGCAGGAAATACACATGGTGAGGCCACTACTGCAGATTCTATTTCATTACTATAAATCCACTTTGGAAAAAAGGTCTAACCTGAGAACAAAACTTCTACCAGGCACTGTGACCTTTTTTGTCAAGTTTTAGCTAGAGTAGTTTAATCTTCAATCACAGAACCAACAGGCCTAATTTAAGACCGAATGTAAGCAACCAACATTTTAGATGAATACCTTCCCAAGGATGTCCAGAGGTAGCTTGGAGTTGATAAGGACTGGTTTGACCTTCTCTCCAGACAGTAGGCCATTGACTGGAGCCAAACTTTCAAAAATCCCATCAAATTTATTCTTCTCCTCGGGCTACATAGGAAAAACAAACAGTTATCTAAAAACCCTGATGGACAAATGTTGAACGCTCACAAACTAAACTATATTAGAGCACAAACAATACAGCATTTTTGAGAAATATAGACACACATAATATACCAATAGAAAAGTCAGTATTCATTAAAATGGTGATTGGAACTATCAAAAATAAAAAGGACTTGAGAGATTTAATTTTATCCTCCTTTTTCTTTCTGAGTCAATGAGAATAACTTCTATAAGTGTGTGTGTGGTGTGTGTGTGTGTGTGTGTGAGACACACCCTTACAGCCCAGTGTAACTCAACGGAGGCAGACGCTGTGCTGCTTAGAGACGGACTGCTGGTGTCCTTCTGAAATCAGACAAACAAAGATGGCTGTCATAGCACAGTCACATGATCCATTCACTGGATTCACACATCACACATCATTATAATGAATAGAATATATTGCATTGTATATTGTATTGCAGGTTTGATATTAATTCCATATAAATGTCAGTATTCTGAAAGAAATACAAGCATACATGAATTCATGAATTTGATGAAGTCACACTCACAAACTTGGGGGGAGGGATTGTGAGGTTGAGGCTGGACAGACCAACTTCCTGACCGCTCTGAGCGCAGGCCACCAGCCGCAGAGCTACATAAAATCCCTTGAGAGAAAACACACAGATTGGATTTCACTTTAACACTATTTGTGTCGATCAAAGTCAAACCAATTCTAAATGCATCCACTGTGATTTTCAGTTTTCTATGTGAAGTACTCTCAGCAGCACATCATCAAAGACAGCACTGGATGAGAAGCCACCTGCTCCCTACCTGTTTGTCAAGATAGCCTTTGCCATCGGGATCAGCCAAATCCCAGATCTGAAACACAAGACCCAAACAAACTATTAAAAACAGAGAAATACAATCAATGCTAGTACAGCAATATCATAGGCTTAGGTATGTGTTTGGATTTCAACTGGTAGACCTGTGACAACAAATAACACTGCTGAGGTCTAATTTGTTAATTTAACCCTTCCTGGTCTAACAATGCATGTGAGGGAGGTGAACAGTCCTCTGCAGCTAAGCCTCCCCTTTTGAGAGACTCCATCACATCTAAAGGATTTGATTTAAATCCCTCCAGCAGCTAAACACGTAAATACATCACATCACAGAACATAAAGATGACGTCAAGCACAGTGTGGCAACAATAGCCATTCTGACCAAGCAGACTAGCCTGGTAGACATGGCCTAAGACCAACAAAAACCAACAAACAAAAGGAGGACCAAAGATTCTATTGATGGCATGCGGCAAATGCCTATAAATATTTGACAGTTTTAACCATTTCCTGTAGGTCAGCATTTGTCTTTTCATGGATTCTTTTAACCCACTGACAGAAAATGGCCCCACCACTCTCTTTAATCTTTCTTACTGGTTTTAACCTATTTAACAAATGTGTTTCACAAGGGTCTAAAATAATCATGTCGGACAGAAAACCCAAAGGCATAATAAAGACGAATACATATTATCGATTATTAAAGACACCCAGCGGATCCATGGAATTAATGTCCCTGCAATGTTTTAACTGACAAGCATATTTACATTTGCTCAACATAGCAAATAAATCTAAAAGGGAAAAGAAACAGGGGAAAAAAGAACAAAAATCTGTCTAAAATAATATGTAGCTTAAATGCAAGTGACTCTTGTATGATGTCTTTTCTCTGGTAGGTTCCCTGATTAGTTTTGGACTCCTGCTGTTTCTGTACAGCAATCTGTGTGTTCTTTAATCCACAGAACCAGATGAGCATAGGATAATGTGGTGGACACTTTGATGACTGCTGGGGCAGGAATGGATAATTATGGAGGCAGTAAATCACACAATGAGGACGAAATTAGCTTCTGAAAGAGGGGAAGGCCCAATGTTAAGGACACAGTGATTAGTAGATTGAAAGAAAATTAACAGTTTTGTTAATCGATTAATCATTGAAGTTATTCTTTGTGGTTCCAGGTTCTCACGTGGGAATTTGCTATTTTCTTGGTCTTACAGGATAGTAAATTGTCTTGTATAGTTGGACTAAATAAAAATTTTCACTGTTTTCTGATGTTTCAAAGACCAAAAGATCAATCAAGAAAATAGTCAGCAGATTAATAATGAAAATAATTATTAGTTGCAGGCCTACAATGCAGATCTCAAAACTATTAAAGAAAGGCTTTGTAAATATGTCATGACATAGGAAATACATTTTACATATAAGTCCAACTGAAATGTATTTCTTTAGTCTGTTAAAGCATACATACTGTATCTGCTCTGTAAATCACTAGTCTTATGTCCTGGCCACTTGTTCTGCATTAATTCAACAAAATACTGTTAGTTCTCTGTCTACATAGATGGAGACCTTATTATGATACAGCCAATCAAATCACACTTAAAGCAGTAACATCAGCTTTCTACCATAGGCAAAGCAAACGGTCACACTGAGCCAGACAGCAACCTGCAACACATGAGCCACAGAACTAGCCACAGAGGGTAGATAGCTAATTATCTGCTCAGCTAATTAACAGCATGTAAATGCTTCTGCAGACGTCACTTGGGTCCAGTTAGATTCTGATGCAGTTATTTGTCTTCAGCACCACTAACAACAAGTTGTCTGTCCATTAATTGAAGCTACAGTGCAACTTTGTTTACCATGTCCCCATTCTCTACAGTGTAACACCGGTACGTAGGCAGCTTGCCAGCTGCTGTCAATCAAACACAGAGAGGGGAAACGTCCCCTGAGCGAGCTGAGGCAAAAAGGAGCATTTCTGATATTTCCCTTAAGACCATTTTACTTCCTTCCAATACTAAAAATATAAACAATACATCTAAAGCCACCACAAAAAGGATGACTAAATATGATTTCAGTTGGACTTACAGCCTGGAGGACAAAATGTGTTGTGCTGAAAAGTGTGTAAATAATGTTAATACTCTCAATGTGTTCATGATCACACCAATATCAATCTTAATGCGATTTAAACATTCTGCTTAGAAATTGCAACTTAAAGCAGGGGTAGGCAACATCTGTGCAACTTAAGCAAAACCTTCCGCACATGTCCCTCCACACAGCTCTGTGTGGAGGGACATGTTGCTGCAGTCATTGGACATTTATCACAAGTTGCAGGATTTTCCACCATTAAATCAGGCTTTCACCCTCTGAAGGGACGTGCACACTAGTCTGCATTTGTAGAACAGCCAATACAAACACACAGTCTCTCTGAAATGACCTGTGATTGGCTGAAGTCTCCCTTCACAGGTTAGTTTTTCTGAAACCTGTAAACAGAGCCAATAGGAGGGACAGAAGTAGAGGTTTGCTCTCAGAGCATTTGAATTATAATACGCTGAAAGGTTATTATGGATTTGTTGACCAGTGACGCCCTAACAATACTGCCTACCCCACCTTAAACTGTTTACATGGACGCTAAATAAAGTAATCCGATAAGATGTTTCTGTTCTGCTTGGGGACTGTTCTGGAGTCCCTGGAGGTGGTAGTGGAGAGGAGGATGATGCACAAACTGCTCAGCATAATGTTTCACGTCTCCTGCACAACCTACTGGTCAGACAGCAAAGCACATTCAGTGGGAGGTTCCTGCAACTGCTGTAATAAAGACAGGTTGAACTTCAGTCCACTGACAATCCCGAACTACAGTAAGAACAATTAAGATCCACAAGCTGCAACCACCTTGTATGAAACAAACACACCTCTCCAGCTCCGTGTGAAGTAACATTGACACGACCAGCCACTACAGAAAACGACATACCTTTCCCAATGTAATGTCAGGGAGTCCAGATTTCTTTAAGAACAAGGCAGCTTCTGTTGGTCCTACTCTCCCTGTATTCCCAGGATCCACCTTGGAGCAAACATACAAGTCAGTCTGAGTTTATTTTGGCATAATATAGCTTTCATTTGTCTTCCACACATGCTTTACATAAATGAGGGTTACAGTTCAGAAGCAAAATACTTTACCTGTCTGTAAAAGTTCTCATATACAGGGTTCCCACTTGACAACTGTGTGGTAGAAAGAAAATATAATTTCACTATAAGTCGACCACATACACATCTCATAATGTCAAATACTCGTTTAACGCTAATTATGGATTTGCTGAAAGAGCTTCCAAAGCCCAGCTGCTTACAATCAATAACAAAGATATCACAAACCAACACCATTGGCATATTATACGACCGTACCGTGGGTGCTCATCAGCCTTCACATTAACTTGGCTACCAGTGTGCATTAAGACTAGTGAGCCAACTCACCATCATTAGTCAAAGCTTAGCCCAGGTTAGCTGATGTTAGCCTGCTTTCTAGCTAGCCTAACGAGTATGTTTATCCCCATCCTCGTACTAGTTGGTATCAAAGCTAGGCTAGTTAAGGTTTGCTAGCTTAAGGACTTAACGTTATCAGTTTCTTATGCTTTGTTACACATACGTGCGCAGGCCAAACCGGATCTAACATCGTATAACGTTACAGTGTCCATGTTGCTCATTATCATACAATTTGTCATTTGTAAGTTAATTGTATATTATGTCGCAGACAGGGCTAGCTAGTACCGGCTGAGGCTAACAAGCCCTCAACCTAACGGTACTGCAATAGGCCTTATTTAAGCAGCTGACCGCCTCATTTCTAGCTGAATTCCGACGCAAGCTCAAGTAAAATTAAAATACAATGCCATGAATGGGGCATATCGTGTTGATGTTAATTATCTTAGCCTTAAAGTACAAAGTTGTAAATGGTGGCATCTTTACCTGGGTGAGAGATGTGTGAGCTGCCATCTTCCCTGTTGCTGCGGGAACGCACCCACCCTCCCTCTCCAGGGCAACACTCCGCTTAGCGAACCCTCACATATGCCTCACATTCCGGCAAAAGATCGCGGTCAACATTCCATTTAAGATCTGCTAATTTTATGTTGCTTGCGTGGTCTGCAAAATAAGGAATTCTTTACATATAATTTGACTTTTGATTTGTCGTTAGGGTAAGTGCTTTAATTCGGCATAAATGTTTTACAAGTAAATAATTACAGCTTAAATTGGTTTACCTTTCAGTCATGTTGTGCTGGAACCACATTGCAGCTGATCTCGCTTGGTAGAAATACAAATCCTGTTGTTAGGAGCTGCCTGGTAAATGGTAGATACATTCCATCTCCCCCTGAAGAAATCGCAGTTTCGAAAAAATGTCAAACAATATAATGTACGTTGTACAAATGAAGGTTTTCCTTTATTGCCAACTGTTCTTGCTATGGAGTTTCGTGATGTTTGGAGGCATGGTAGCTACTTTCACTGATGTTCACTCTTCAGTAAATATGGCGCCTTCACTGTTTGTCTTTAAGTGTACCAGACAGTGAAAATATGTGAGGATTGCACTCACATGCTTGCACATCGTTTACTCATGATAAAATATCACCTTGTCTCACCCACTCTGTAAAAGCCATTTATTTTACACAATGCTGAAAGAAACGTTTTTTCACAACTATTCATCTAAACCTTAACAGGTGTATTTAAGGTTGTAAGTATTTTTTAGAAACCTCAAAAGAAAACAAAACATTGACAACATGGGTAAAACAACAGATTAACTGAGGTTGGAGCAACACCACACCAGTGGTCATTCCTAACCCCCTGCCATGCTATAAATAACTCTGTAACAATCTCATGCAATCAACCATCTCTCACTGCTAAAAAGCAGCATTTGTCACAGTAAAGTGCCTTTTTCCTCCCCAAAGTTGGTATACCCCATTTACAATGCAATACAAAACTTCCAGTCAATTCCATTTCAAACACAATGAAGACAAGCAAACAAACAGCAAAGCACATGCTGAAAGCTGAAAAAATATTATTTTTCTTTTGGCTTTAGCTTTTTTAAATTCTTTTTAGTCCACTTTTGAAACAATAACTCTAATGATGATCACCAATCCTAGGACACTCAACACGATATTGTTAACTACAACACAATTTGTAAAATGAAAAGTGTTCCAGTCTTTAACAACCCATAAGGCATGAAGGAGCAATGGCTCCATCTCTTACAGCTTTAAGATGCATAGCAGATGTGATATGAGACAAAGTGAACAGAAACAGATTGTCTAAAGGTAGGAAGTGGACTATGTTTGATCATTACAGCAAAGGAAATATTAAGAAAAACAACTGACAACTTTTTCATTAAAAAAACGTTTAGCGCACTAAGCATGCTATGTGGCACTTCATAATCAACCTTCAAATTCCTTCATCTGCAAAATAACAAACCAAACAAACCCTCCACAGTGAAAGACAATGACAATTCAAGCTGAGTGCTGCATCTGGGTGTGCCCTCTTCTCCCACAAAATCCAATACAACACACATACTCTTGATAACAAGTAATATACTGTAACTGCACAACTAATTCATTGTATGTTCCAAATAGACTGCAAAGTGTCACAACTAGTAGATGAATCAATCGGCCGCTTATGGCAGACCAACATCACAAAACTTTGAAGCTCTACAGGTTTTGGAAGCAAAACAAACTAAAAATTGTTGGAAATAATGGAAATAAAAATAATACTTCTGATGAGGCAAAATAATAAGAAACATAAAGATTCTGACTTTCTAAGTCAAAACTCTGAGCTACTAGAGAAAACTGATTAAAATGGCGTTAAAATGTTATTTTCTTTGACTTACCATGAGTACAGAGTAAAATATTGACCCATAAGTCAAAATTGTTTATTTTTAAGTCGAGACAAAATTTCAAGATAGTAAGTCGAAATGATTAATTCAATTTTTTATTCACAAACAGACATTTTGACATAAGTCAAAATTTAGATTTATGTTGAGTCATTTTCTTAACATCTGACTTGAAGTATATATCTTAATATCTTCCTAACATCTCATCTCAATTTGTTTTTTCTGGCGGGAATTGGCAGCAAAGTTTCAGCAATTTCAGTCACCTTGCAGATTTTATTTTCCATGGATAGAACCACAGAACCACATCTGCATGGTTAATGCATGATTCTGAGTCATTTTGAGTGATTTTTTTCAAAGGATAAAAGAAGCAGAATAAATGAAAAAATTATCAGACCTGATCTTTAATATAAAGCAATGCTAGCTCTCAAACTGTGAAGTCAACAGTCTGCATCCCATTTTCAGGTAAATCCAACATGGAGGGTGTGCAAACGCACAGGGACATGTTTACTACAAATCCCCTCTGTATGTACAGTCTATAGTGTAAGTTGAACACATGCTCTGCAGGCAGCCTGGGAGCTCTCTCTCAATACAAGCCTGTTGGCCTGAAAAGGTGATGCAGACTGTTGGCAGGACTTTTCTCAGTGTGATCACTCGGTACAAGCAGCAGCAGCAGAAATGACATAGCAGCAGTGAGGCACAGCTCAGTGTGAGCTCCCATGATGATCGTCACAGCAGAATGGAGAATGGGCAGCACAGCCAACATTGAACAGCACGTCTTCATCATCATCATCATCACCATCATCAGACCAGTCACATGGCGTGAAAAGAAATGTCCTCCTCGTCTCCTGTCCCTCCCAGGTGGACCATGTGTTGCGCTGTCATCCAGGCCTCTGTTAAATGGTGATGTGTCAGATGACGGTTGGTTACTCATCGTCCCAAGTTTGCTGTAGCAGGAAGTTAGCGGCCAGATTCTCATTCTTCTCACAGGCGAAGTAAGCCTGGATTACTAAGCCTTCAGGGAAGCCCAGCGCTTTTAACTGGAACACACACACACACACACACACACACCAGTGTAGCTGTGTAAAGGCACACACACCTACGCATACATGTTAAACACAAGAAACATCACAACAAGATATAGGAATACACCAAATGTTAAACATATTAAGTCCGAGGTCAATTTGTTTTTTAAAACCACTGGTGCTGCTGGCATCAGCGTCTGCACGTCTCCATGGACTTGTTGGCTGAAAGACTGCAGACCACACACTGATCGAAATAGGAGAAAAACAGATACACCAACAAGCAGCCACACAGTTAGAATGTTCTAGTCCTTTAAATATAAGGGCAGTTCATTATGGGAAAATAAGAAAGCATTAGTCATGCTTTTTTGAGTTATTTTGCAGTGAATGTTTCCTCATTCTGTAGAAGCATATGGGGGATAGTGTGCAGTTGAGATAGTTTAGTTTGGTGAATCCGACATTTTATTGAAAAGAAAAAATACTTTTTATTATAGGTTTGTGTACTTTAACTCACTATTACTGTAACTCCATCCTTTCTGGCATAAACCAAAAGTCACTCTCTCGCCTCCAACTAGTTCAGAGCGCAGCAGCAGGGCTTCTTACTGGTGTAAACAGACAACATCACCACGATCCTGGCCTCTCTCCATTGGCTCCCTGTTATATGTAGAAATGATTTTAAGATTTTACTGATCACTTTGAAAGCACGTCTGGGTCTGGCACCAAGCTATATAGCGGAAACGTTGACTCCATATGAGCCAGCTCGCAGCCTCAGTTCTTGGGTGGGGCTTTCTGGCTTAAATCTAAAGGTGGCCGTGCATTTGCCATCAGGACCGCTCTGCTTTAGAATGACCTGCCCGACGAGACGAGGCACGCAGGATCAGAAACTTATAACTGTTGTTTGGCTGTCTGTTCTCATCAGAATCAGAATCAGATTTATTTGCCAAGTAGGCTTACACATACAAGGAATTTGTTTTGGTGCGTGGGTGCTATATTGCACCCACGCACCAAGTGTCGAAGCACTTTGTTAAATAAATTTTTAAAGTGGTGCTATATAAATAAAGTTATTATTATATTAAGTCCATTTTCACCCTATTTGGATCGTAGTGCAAGTTATGCAATTACCCAGACAGGACAACTGAATGGGACATAATACAGACAATGGTAACTGACCCTCTCAATGGCCTCCTTCTCCTGTGGGGTGACCTGGATGTAGTTGGTGTGTGGGGACCCCTGGGCTTCAGCCCCCTCGCCTCCCGTGTCTCTGCCTCGTGGCTCATTTAGCATCTGCACAAAACGCTCCTGGTGCTGTGTGATTTGCTGCAAGTAGTACATGTCAACAATATGAGTACTAGCATACAGCTAATGTACAGGTTCTCAGCCCCTAGCAGTGACACAGGACCTCTATGATTGAGTC
The DNA here is from genome assembly GCA_036023655.1 of Nannoperca australis. Lineage (NCBI taxonomy): Eukaryota > Metazoa > Chordata > Actinopteri > Centrarchiformes > Percichthyidae > Nannoperca > Nannoperca australis. The sequence goes on along the minus strand of JAVQJD010081845.1, from coordinate 7,165 downwards.
AGATGTATTTGGTCAGACTTCTGTAGCACAGCTCCTTCTGTCACAATCTCAAAATATTATTTGAACTTATACCAAGTTGTTGTGTATATTAATTACAGTTCAGTGCCAGTGGATTCAAATTTCTGGCACTTTTATAGTAAGTGAGTGACTAAAATCATATCACATTGTGTTCAGTGTTTTAGTGCCATCTTTCTTCTCATTTAAGTGGTTCACAACAGCTAAAGTGAACAAAAGTGCCCTTTCAGTGTTTTTATTAAATTCGAGATCTTCCTCGGCTCACAGACTTCCCTTACTGCTCTGCTGACTGTTTTTTGAAATACTTTACTAACAAAAAACAGACCAACTGTAATCCCTGGAAGAAACTTGCTGCAGCGTGGTGAGCGTGCTGGTGGTACCTGCAGCAGCTGTGGGTTGTCTCTGCCCAGCTGCTGCAGCAGGGCTGGTAGGAGGGCTGGGTTCTGCTGGATAATCTGTCTCATCTGCTGGAACTGAGGCTGGTTCCTCAGGAACTCAAGAGGGTTCCCTGTGGAGACAGAGCCTCCTCCAGCCGGGGGAGGCTGGCTGCCAGATGCTGGCCCTGTTGGGGTGGGGACAGGTTACTGTGGTTGTTTAGTGTGATAAGAGTACATTTTTAGCTTGTATTTTATATTACGTGCAGTAAACCATAAATCTATGCTGTGTTTTCAATGTCAGTGTTTAATTTTCTTTTTCCTCCTCTTTAAATTTTTTTAATTTTTTTAATTAAATTTAAAATGTAAAATAAAACCTCTTTTTAGGATGATAAGTGAGGTACCGTAATGTCAGTGACAAAAACAACATAAATCTAACAATCCGATCCTTACTGGCATGTTTCTTTCTTTCTAATCAGTTTACCACTACTTTGCTCTACTTTGGTGTATCTTTATTACTTTGCTCAGTAATAATTGAAATTGTGGCTTTCATACCCATAGGTTGTTATTCCAACCAACGTTACAGCAACAGCTCGTAATGGTAGCCTTAACAAATGGATCACAACACGGACAAATGGACCAACAGTGAAGTCCAGGCTTTATTGAGCGTATATGTGACTGGGGAAATACAATGCCATTTTGATTTGTCAAAGTGAAATATAAAAATCTTGTGAGTGACTTTGCTATACGTATTGGCCTATGAGGCAAACAGAAAAAAGCCCTTGAAGGTATGTAGTTCTCAGGGGAGCTCCCCAGTGGACAGTTCCTCTCAGGAAGTCCCCAGACCTGGTCCAAAAACACCTAACGAGATGTGATTGAAAGCTTCAGGAAAGTAGTAAATGGGCCTTGGGTTAAGAACATTTTGTCAGATTACATGTAATGTCTGTACTAGTAGCAATGAGTGCTGTTTACTGAAGAAAATAAAGCTGTGCACAAGTTGTAGCAGCAGAGCTTTATGTTTGACCAGAAGCCTCACTGAGCACTGCAAACTCTACCCAGATAGTTCCTGTGCCATGAGTAAGTACTACCCGAACAAGAGCAGGGTATTTTTAGGGTCTATTGTGGCTGAGTAATTCAATTTAGATCATAGGTCCTTTGGTGAAAATGCAGGTGCGGTTCCAGAATACCTGGAACGCAAGTCTCAGTAAGTGACAGACATAATAGCATAAATAGAAGTAATAAATGTGAGGTCTTACTGTTTGAAGCTGCCGGGGGCTGCTGTGGTTGTTGTGTAGCAGGGGTGGGGGGGTTGGATGGAGCACTGTGTCTAACTGGCTCCTGGGGTGGCAGATCACCGGCCTCTGTTGGAATACCCTGCAGTACATAAACATTTACTACCCACTCTACAATACAGTGGCAGGCAGGGTCGGGAACGAAGCTGGTTAAATCCTCACCATGAGTAGATACTCCACTGCTCGGTCTGGGTTGTTGTAACTGGCTCTGAGTGCAGCGACAACCTGGTCCCGCTCATAACCCATAGACATAATCTCTGACACCAGGTTCTCATAGGCTGGGCCTGTCACTGTGGCAACAACAGGAGAGGTAGGACAGAGACAGAGGAGGTTAGTGGAAGCCGGATTATTTTTGCATGGTCTATAGAGGACAGACAAAGCTTTCTATAATGCGAATGTCTGAATGTCACAAATAGACAAATGTTCAGTGGTGGAAACTGACTTATTTAGACTTTGTGTTGTGTTTTTTTCGGACTTACTAGGATGCACTGCTAAATGTAATTATTTTTCTTTCATCCAGCTGCTCTACTGTGACAGTGATACTCTCCTGCACATGTTCACATGTAAAAAGCCAATTTGAAAACTGATTACATGTATACATGGACACGAAATCTGCATTCTCCAATAGAAATCTAACAGGGGAAATCAAGTTTCCCTAATCCCATACCCCAAAGTGCATGTTAATGCACTGTACAACTCCAATGTCCATTGAGGACATTTAAGGCCTCAGCATACTTCAAATTGCCAAATGGTCTAACGGCTCTGAAACCCCTCTCCAACTGTGGAATCTGCTGCATCTGACAACTACATGGCCAGCGTCTTAGACCGATAGGCCACTAGAACCCAAGTTTAAATGAGTGCAATACCATCAATGTCTTCAGGGAGAGACTGTCTGAAAGTATGCTCCATTATCCACATTTGGACAAGTCATCGTGTTGAGACTAAAAAGACACACAAAAGACAGAGTTGTTGGAGAGAGATCAGGGAGGCAGTGAGGAGGAGGCTGTGACGGCAGCCTTCTCACCCATTGTGGCCATTCAGAACAGGTAGAAACACTTTTTCTTCAGATGTGGTTGGTCATTTGAAGCATACTGAGGCCTTTATCTTCAAAGAAAAATGTGTGTATAATGCCTGTGTGTTTTGGTGTGGCTGAATTATCACTCTGAAAACAAAGGGTGCAAGTCTTAATACGAAGGCACTAAGGGTTAAAGCAAAAAGGAAAAGGAATATAACCAGTACACTGGTATTTGTTTTATGACAGAGGGACGAAAAATGTATTACCCAGGATTGAAGCTGCCTCTTCAAGAAGACCCAGTTCATCGACAAGGCTTTGAGAGAAATTAACAAAGAAAAAAAGACTAAAGTGAGAAAATCAACATTCAGCCCCAACAATTACAGTAAGCGTCTGTTTAAACAAGAAGTCTACCTTATAAATTCTCATGATTGAAAGAAAATGAATGGAAATAACGTTAAGATCTAAGTCAAAAACATTTTCAATACGGGAGAACAAATATGATCTGAGATATATTGAGATATATATTTAACGTAAAAAAAGCAAAAAAAAGGGATTCAAAAGGAGATTAAGTTATTAATATAGTGGGGTTAAATGTGCTTCTGCCTGAACCTGTTCAGTCACTATTTAATACATAGACTGTTTCTGCTTACTGTATCTGTGATTACTAAATAGAAATACCACTACTACTACTCACAGCAACAATGCTAGCATGCTGATATTTAGCAGGTTTAAACTTTACCATGTTCACCATCTTAATTTAGCATGTTAGCATGCTAACATTCGCTAATTAACAGTACACATAAAGTACAGCTGAGACTTATGGGAAGGTCATTAGCCAAATTATTGGACCTGATGGTGGAGGTAGAGGAAACGTTAGGTTCAGAAAAGTTATTACAATTCATCCTGAGGGAAACATGAATGTTTGTACAAAATGTAATTGCAATTCTTTCCATACTTGTTGGGACATTTCAGTCTGGACCAAAGAGGTGGACCAGCGACAGGCAGCCCTGTCATCCCTAGACCCATGCCACGAGCACAGCTAGAAATGATATTTCTTACTATGAGTGAACTGGACCATGGCATGGTCTTATTACTGAAGTCCCATGTTTGGTACACTGTTTTATGATCGAGCCACAGCAGCATTCTTAAACAAGAAACTGAAATATTTTCACTGCCAAGTACTGCTCACAAACATGCTCCCTTTTAAAGACACACAATAATCCTGATTGTCTGTAGGTGACAAAAGCCGAAAGTTAGTTGAAAGCATCAGCAAAGTGTTTTCAAGCCGTACAAGCTTTTTCAGACACTTTAAACACATTTCTTGGACAACCAGATAATAAATATAACTCTCAGTGTATGTAAACATAGGCGTCCTCCAACCTGGAAGCAGAGGAGTGCACTGGTGCAGTGGCAGATGAATCTTTCTCAGGGTCTTCCCTTGGCTTCTCTTCTGGCTGGGCAGAGGCTGGGGCTGTCTGAACAGCTTCAGGAGCTGGAGCTGGGTCAGAGGCTAGAGTAGCAGCTGAAGCAGAGGCTGGATCTGAGTCTAGGGCTGTGTTTGAGTCGAGAGCTGCTGTTGCTTCTACAGAAGCCAGCAGGGTGTTTTCTAGGACTGAGGACGTGGTTTCAGAGGGAGGCACTAACTGTGGGGCATGTGTGGGTGCAGACACTGTATGTGTCAGTGTGGAGAGCACTTGTGTTGTGCCAGAGGCCGGTGCTGGGCCAGAGGCTGAGGGTAGTGCTGGAGCTGCAGGCGGTTGAGGAGTTGGCTGAGAGGCTGCTTGTGGAGGAGGTGCTGGTTTAGGCTAAAAAGACATTTGAGAATTGGTCATTAGTAGTGTGGATGTGATGACCAAACAGGTGCTTCATTCATTTCACTCAACTAGACCAGGCTGGCAAGAGCCACAGTATTTCCATATCAGTTCTGAAGTAACTCAAATAAAAGCTGGTATTCTGTTAAAGGTTGGGTAGAAAACACTGAAGGGGTTGGAATTACCTGTACTTTGACGTCTCACATGGTCAATTCAGTACAATGTACGTTTCCGCAGCACAGTTTCCATGAGTACAACAACAGAGTCGTGTGATATTGTCCCGGTCACCGGGGGTGGAGAGTAGAGATAAAGGCATGAGTGGCGTCCTGCATATAATAGCATGACTCGATGGAGCATGTGATGGAAAATGAGTGATAACGTATTTTTGGTTTAGTGTCGGTCTGTGTCTATTTGTTAACTTAAATGAACGAGCTCAGTGCTCAGTTGGTGACACAAGAAGGGGAAGGCAGGGCCGACTCCAGCCACCCACGTAGAGTGAGTGATGCCGCACTGTTGTCAAGCTACTGTCAGAGAACTGCACTTCCTGTAAGTGTTCCAAATAAAACGCCTACCAGAAGAAGTGGGAGGCCCTTTGAGCTACAGGAATGGTTTTAATGTAAAAGGTCTGTGGAGGAAGTAATGAGTACCAATGCTCGACAGCAACCATAAACAGAAACTGGACATTATTGGTGAAAACAACAGTACTTCTGTTCAGAGCAGCAGAGTGGGGAGTATGACATACTGTGGAAAACCATCTGAAGGGACACTTACCTTTGTAACCATGACCACCACAAAGTTTTTCTCATCAATTCTGTAGTCTTTCAGAGGGGTGTCATCATTTAAGATTTTGCCTGTGACATTCAAGCAGAGAAAGCAAATGAGAAAAGATTTATGACACACTTTAGTTTAATAAAAAGTGTATTGGAAAATATAACAGTATCAAACATAAAGGCAATAACTTGGTAGGACGTATCAGAGGTACACAGTAGATACGTTATTATTACTTTTGTGACTTTTTGAGCACTTCTTTTTGGTTTGACCTCTTTAAATATGGATTTTTTTTATGCAGATGTAATTGTTTAGGTGGTGAAATGGCTTCGGTGAGTCCTGTTTTGAATGGTATTTACTGTAATACACAGTCACAGCACCTTGACAACAAATGTAATACATTACCTAAAATCAAACATTGGACTAATAATAACCAGCTGACCAGTGAGATTACTCGTCATTTGCTAGATGAATATTCTCACAGCTGCTTCACATACTAATCCCAATGTGGCTTTAGTACTTAAAAAATTTACTACATGTAACATTGTACATGTATGAATCATTTTGTAGTGCGTGAGAACGGAGTGTAAATGAGACCATCCTCACTTTCTCGTTTCCTATAACAGCCTGCGGGCTGTTTTCTATGTAAAAGACTCGGGACAAAGTGCCTTGCCTCTCTTCTGCTCTAGTTGAGCTCAGCACCCTTACAGCTCCAACAAAGTGCAACACTAGCTACAAAACAAATGAGTCCACTAATGTCATCAAACGAGCGGTATAGGTACGAGACATGCTCAGCCTGGCAGATCTGCTGTGTGAATGTGTTACGTCATCTGTAAATGCAGGACCCCAAGACCAAGCTTATCTGGTACCTACACTGGCACCCAACAAGTCCAACACAAATCCACATAGACGAATGGCTAGCTAGCGTAGCAAAATACTTTCTTGAGTGAATAACGTTGCCAAATTCACCCAGACTGCCAGGCCTGATCTGGCTGGTAATTTGGCTGGTTTGCAGTTTGCAAATTACTTTGAAGGCTAATGTTATGAAGCAACCAACTCCAGATCCATGCAATGTAGATAAGTTACAGCCAACAGCATGCCAGTTAGCATCATGGAGCCAGTTGTCCGAATAAAGTATAGGATCATTATTCTAAACAGCATTGTAAATCACTGTTTTGGCTGATGACCAGGATGCTCACTCATACAGTGGGTACAGAAAGTATTCAGACCCCTTTAAATTTTTCACTCTTTGTTTTATTGCAGCCATTTGCTAAAATCGAAAAATTTCATTTTATTTCTCATTAATGTACACTCAGCACCCCATCTTGACAAAAAAACTGAAATGTAGAAATTTTTGCAAATTTATTAAAAAAAGAAAAACTGAAATATCACATGGTCATAAGTATTCAGACCCTTTGCTCAGTATTGAGTAGAAGCACCCTTTTGAGCTAGTACAGCCAGGAGTCTTCTTGGGAATGATGCAACAAGTTTTTCCCACCTGGATTTGGGGATCCTCTGCCATTCTTCCTTGCAGATCCTCTCCAGTTCCGTCAGGTTGGATGGTGAACGTTGGTGGACGCCATTTTCGGGTCTCTCCAGAGATGCTCAATTGGGTTTAGGTCAGGGCTCTGGCTGGGCCAGTCAAGAATGGTCACAGAGTTGTTCCGAAGCCACTCCTTTGTTATTTTAACTGTGTGCTTAGGGTCATTGTCTTGTTGGAAGGTGAACCTTCGGCCCAGTCTGAGGTCCTGAGCACTCTGGAAGAGGTTTTCTTCCAGGACATCTCTGTACTTGGCCCCATTCATCTTTCCGTCAATTGCAACCAGTCGTCCTGTCCCTGCAACTGAAAAACACCCCCATAGCATGATACTGCCACCACCATGTTTCACT
>JAVQJD010081841.1:0-18677 GCA_036023655.1 Nannoperca australis | reverse complement strand
TTTGTGTGTTTGTGTGTGTGTGTGTGTGTGTGTGTGTGTGTGTGTGTGTGTGTGTGTGTGTGTGTGTGTGTCTCACCAGGCTTCAGGCAGCAGGATGGTGTACTCGTGTGGCGAGGTGGTTTCTGGGAAATTGTTAAGGATGGCTAGCCGATGCTGGAGGAGTTCTGCTCCGTGGTACGTGAACAGAATATCAAGAGCCTGCACATTACTCTCCTGTAGGCAAACAGAGGGATGATCCAACAGCTGCAAACTTTAACTGAATTGATTTTAAATAGTCCAAATCAAATCTGCACAGTATGTGATTACAAAGAAACGGCACAAAAATAACAGGAATCTAAGTCTAAATATTTGACATGAAGCAGCAAAAGCTAATGCAATATATATTAAAAGAAGAAATAGGTCCAAGAACCTTTTCTAGGAAATATAAAGAAACACACAGAGTTGCCAATTTACACACATAATGACTACACCTCTCTGTGTAATACAATCGAGTTCAAGGGCACCACAAACTGCATCCTCCAAAATGATTACACAGATAAATCAACACCTCTCTGAGACAGTTTCAACAAAAAACAAACATTATAACATTTATTAAAGCAAGATTAATTGCAGGAGTGTTCCTAATAAACTGAGTGTATATCACACAAGTGCCATGTGGAAAAGCAGACAGCTAAGAGAAGCAAATTATTATACTAATAAAAATGATAATAATTTGATTTATGGAGCACTTTTTAAGCAACAATTAAGCGAGATGACAAGAAGAGTCTGATGTTACCCTGGCGTAGTTTCTTGCAGACAAAACAATATTCTGACTGCGGAACTTCTTGAAGAACTCGGCGTCGTATTTCTGCTCCGCTGCATGAGGACCGCCAAGTATCTCCTGGAGAGAGTGCGAAGCAGGAGGGAAAGGAAGAGAGAGAGAGAGACATTGAGGAAGACTGAATACAACTGCGGTTCATAAAAAGAAATTTGTGAGGCAGAGGGTTATCTTTCCAGAGAAAAGTAGCGTGAGAGGGGTAGAAAGTCAGAGTAAAGATGAGAGGAAAAGAGCGAGTAGAAGATGTGACTGCAAATTAATGCACTACGGCAGAGTCAACAGAGATGCTATTTAACTTTCTAGCACAAGCTGTCCTGTCCTTTTAGCTGGAACCATCTGAGGAAGGTAAGAGAGAGTGTAAGTGTGTGCACACGCATATGTCAAGAGGGAACATTTGTTGCCCTGGCCTTTGGCTTGGAGTGATTTATGTGTGTCTGTGTGTATAAAATCTCTGTAGCCTCCTTTATGTGAGTGTGTGAGTGAGAGAGAGAGAGAGAGAGAGACTGTGTATCTGATGGATAGCCTTTGAATGGGCCGTATGCAGACAGAGCCAGCCCAAGTCGGGATGATAAAAACCCTAATATCATATTCATAGACAGCCAGAGAAAATGGATTGGGGCAAAAGGATTCTGACGAGTGCTGCAGTTACCATGACAATGTCCGAATAAAAAGAGAGACGTCACTCTGTCTGAGTTGAATATCTAGCAGGGTAAAATCTCCTCTCTCCTCTCCTGCATGGAGAAAAGTATGGCTCTGTTCATCTGTGATTTATTGTGGATGAAAAAGGGGTGTGCATGTTAACATTACTCATCCTAAATCTGAAGAGTGTTGAGTATTTCCAAGAATGTATCTATCTATCTATCTATGCGGCATTGGTGCTTTATACACTGTAGGACTATTACTATTAGAGTAAGAGCACTTTTTCCTACATCAAAACAGCTAGGTAGTTAGCAAACCATTCCTTCTTTTATCTAAGTACTTCAGATGCCTCTCACGTAAATATCTCCAACAACTTTTCAATATTTCAAAAGGGATTAGCAGGGTTAAAAGAGAGTATCAATAAAAGGCATATGAGAAAGGCCTCTGTGCTTGGGGAGAGATCAGATATGAAAGGAGGTGGCCAGTGGGAAAACAACTAAGGAATGAAGAATGTTGAAACACAAAATTAGCCTGTGTCTTCTGCAAATGTAAATGTACACATAAAATGGTTCTTTAGTGACCCTCAGTCTTGGTATCATTTTAAGCTCAGTTTTCATTACGGAACATTAGTCTGGAAAACTTTAAGTCAGACTCCACTGATGCCGCTGGCTCAAAACTGGACCAATCAACATACTATTAGAAGCGGTTTCCATAATGATGAGTAAGAAGCACTTTATTTTTGTTCTTATGGATGCTTTAATAACGGCTAAGAAGCACTGTACTGACATTTTATTTTATTTATTACCTTAGGAAGCATTGCATTTTGAATAAGAACCATATTGGCTTCACAGCACTGACTGGTTAATGTTTGATCCAATCGATTTCTATACTTTCTGTACATATTTACCCTTGCCAGGCCAAGAAGTGATTTTTTGTGGGCTGACTACCTTCTGTGGTGTAACACAGTGTTGACTCAGTCTCACTCTCACACATATCTGGCAGAATGATGCTATGTTTTCATTGCAATCCATACAGCTGTCTACACGGGCCGATAAACAGATTGCGTTTCACATGTATAACCATCAACCAAAATGGTTTTTTTTTAGGCTTAAAGTCTATTTCTTTCCTTTTTACTTCCTTTCCTTTTTTATGTAACTAGAGCGTGGTCGTGGCTGAATGGTTCCAGTGTAAACACTGACAGAAGACTGAAGCTGCTGCTGACGGGCTGCAGTGTAGACAGGGTGTTAAAGAAACCTCTGAAATATTGGTGAACACCTCGCTTCACAGTTAAGTGACCCAAGGAGACTTTTACACACGTCAATTTGGATGGTTCAGATTTGATCTTAAATCTACGATGAAACAAGTCCTATATTAATTTAAAAGTGAATGGACAGAGAATTAATGCAAAGATTTTGATAATAGATTAATTGTTTGAGTTATATTTTACATTTGATAGACAAACAATTGATTGACATTAATCCATAATAAAGAAAAATATTAGTTGCCTTAATAAAATCTTGGTTACTTCCGGTTACGTAAAAATGATGTACAGGATTTCCAAGAGCTGATCTGGAGTACTAGAATAATGTGTGTGATTGTTGGCGTTACCTCGTATGTTTCCAGCCGGTCCAGGTAGGAGAGTAGTTTCAGTCGGCTCCGACACAGCTCCTTCTGCTCCAGAGTCAGCCTAAGCAGGCACGTGCACACACAGACACACAAATCAACAGCATGCCTGCACGGGCAACATCAAATTACAAGATCTGAATAGTGTTTTGTTCTAAACCACTGTCAAATCAAACGTCAAGATTACACTGCGCACACGCACACTCACTCACGCTTTAAATTAACTGTAAATGACCTTATACAGTATATCTGCAGGGAGCTATATAACAATGCGTAGGACTGGTGAGTACAATACCACATGGTGCCCTCTAGACCTAATTATTTTCCAAGGGCAACAAATCAAGTCCTCATGACCACCAGAACCCTTCAGTTGTTATGTATGGGATGCTAGCTGTCAATGAGGTGAGGGATTGTCCTGTGAGAATCAAATTCATTTTCAATGTCATTTAATCACGACCATAAATAAATGGGATGACCACAAACACCAAGGCACTAGGCTATATAGGATCTACCTACAATTCAATCACTCGAGGTATGCTCATGAGAAAGGAGCCGTAAGGCTGAATACTACTGCAAGTGGTCAGGTACGTGCCCCCCCCACACCTCAGATCGCATAAACTCGCAGTAAAATTAAACATCACGCCACCTCCGAGTTCAATCCACAGGGAGACGACGTGACCAGGTGGAGCGGTGCCTAAAGCTCCCGGAAAAACTTGGCCCGGATCAACCGCAGTGTGACCACAGGGGAGCTGACCCCTCCACCGCCGTCTTAATCCCTAATCCCTCATTACAGAGTGCGCTATCAGGCCTTATCAGGGTTCCTCTACACAGACTAACAGAGATTAACACTGGCTCAACACACTCTCTGACACATCAAAGGACGACGGCTTAGCACTCGTACTAGTGGTAATTATTGCTTTGCTCTGCCTCTTCAGAGCAAAGCAAGAAAAGTGGAGGTGGAGGAAGGAGAGGGGAGAGAAGGAAAGGAGATGAGACGAGATGTTAGAAAGCTATTTTACCCGTCTGTTCCTCTTGAGGGTTTTTATGACAGCTCAATCATTCCAGTACAAACTAAATGGCCTCAGAAGAAGAAAGCATGGTGACAGGACACCCCTCATTCTCAATTTGGTTGATTAAACATTTGATTAAGCTCTTAATCTGTTTATTAAATTAAATGTAAAATTTGTAAAACAACATTTGTAACAATGCCAGTTTAACGATGCTTATGTCTTTGACGATGCTCTGATTCCACCGCTAGCAGGTTGACAATTTCTACTTGTCATAAACTTTATTAGATGGATTACCATGAAATGTAGTACAGACAGACATTCACCGTCCAACAGGTTAGTGGTGACTGAATGTTCTATTCAGGCCCATGTCTCTAGCTTCTAAATTGCTAAAGTTACTGCTGAATTCCACTCAAGTACAGCACAAACAGTGTGTAGCGCACTGTTACACATATAAATAGGCAACCTATCTGTACATCAAAAGGGCAGCAGAGTGCCGGTGTCTTAATAAAGGTTTATATTACTTCCCTGAATTGCCATTACAATAAGCAGTGAGTCAAGGGGGAAACATGGTTAAGAAAAGGGTCAGAACGAACAAAAACACTGCGACACATCTGAATGGTGATTGAGGGCTGCAAGGTTTAAGAAGTAATGTGCACAACTTGAATTTTGCTGTGTAGTGTAAAGAGACTGGGCCTTGATTGCTTCAAGGTGTGTGTGTGTGTGTGTGTGTGTGTATCTTTTATTTCTAAGCTATCAGAACTGCAGGTTATTACAATCAGATGGCATCACTCCTCCATCTCTGTACAAACACCCTGAATATGTACAGGACTGGACAGGGACTGAACCGCATAAACAGGACAACACACTCTTATACACACACACACATACAAACACAGAGAGTGTGTGTGATAAAAGCGATTATCACCCAGTGTGAGGGGACAAAATTGGACTGCATAAACAGACAAAAACACTTTGGTTTGTGCCTTCACATGCACACCACAGTAAAAGCATATACAGTCATCTGGAGACACACACACACACACACACACCCCCACACACACACACGAGTGTGGGAGCAAATGAGAAAATGAGACTCCTGATTGAGGTCTGAATCTGATCAGATAACAACATAAACACCTTGCAGCAGACTGCACACTCATCTTCACACTCTTTTCATCCCACCTCTCTCTCTCTCCCTCTCTCTATTTATCTCTCTCACACACACACACACACACACACACTACAACTGCAGTATTGTCCATCTTGTTGTTGTATGCGGAGAGAGTCAGAGCAGCCGTTATAATGGCCCTTGGCAGCTTCTGAATTATACTTTATTATGCAAACCCAGACTGATGAGAAAGAGGCTGAAAGACAAAACTGTCTCCATACAGCCAAAACAACAGCCTTTAAAACATGCATGACAAAAAGCACCGGACTGGTGCATGGCAGTTAAGAATAAGAAGCAATAACCAAGTCCTGGGGAAGACTGTATTTTATGTGATATTACATTTCAGGATAACTGAATGCAGTAAAAGTACAACACATTGCCTATAGGAGTAAAGCTGGAAATAACAAGAGAAATGTGCTAGAAAAAAATGGAAGAGAGACTGGAGAAGTACATTAACATTCACCATTTTATCGGGTCCTTTAAACAAAACCTCTGTTTGCTGAGAGGGAAATGAATATCTCTCAGCATCTTACATACGATACCAGAAATAAATTGAGTGGATATGACTGATGATTGAAAATGTGATTCTCTCCTGTTGTCAATAGCCGTCTTTAAGATTTACTTTCAAAAGTCATTGTTTTCTGTTTTTTAACCTAATAGTTAAGAATGATCAATAACAGAAAAAGATAGAAAAAAAAGAGTATGATGCACAAAAAGTCCACACACAGAGCAGCTGTGATCGATACCAAGCCATTTCTGTAATGGTGGTGTAGTTAAAAAGAAATTAAGAGAATTATTATCTGTCTCAGGCTTCGTCCACAGGCCTGCAGGCAACATGGCTGCGCCCAAACTCTCTCTCTCTCACTCACACACACACACACACACACACACACACACACACACACACACACACGACCTACCTGGCAGACACCCTGACTCAGGGACAGAAAAAGGATAAAAATGAGCGTATTTAAATAAGGCAATTCACTTACGATTTAATGTAATCAGGGGGGTTTTTATAGTTTGTAAATCATCGATTTTGTTTTTTCCTCCTCTTATATCCTTTTCTCATCCCCCATCCTTTCTTTATCTGCAATGGACTACAGTTCAGCGATAAAGCTAAATAGAAAGCAAATCAAAAGGAGCAAGGGAAGAAAAAAACTAAACAGTGTACTGAGTGGGAGATATTACAGGTGCTCAGTATTACATTATTTTCTTCCTTCCTTTTTTAAATGCAGACTGAAGGCTCACTGGGTAAGTGTCTGAGGTGAGAAGAACAATAGAGACAGCACAGCTACTGAAGCTTGAAACACTTGAACACATTATGGATATGCATTTTAAATGATCATTATTTCAGTATAAGCTTATTTCATCGTGTTTGCATTTGGTCATTTCAACAGATGTGTGTAATATGGATACGAACTCATATCAAGCTTTAAAGGGTTTCATGATATATAGGTATGCTTATTTGCGTGCGAGCGTGCGTGCGTGCGTGTGTGTGTGCGTGTGTGTGTGCGTGTGTGTGTGTGTGTGTGTGTGTGTGTGTGTGTGTGTGTGTGTGTGTGTGTGTGTGTGTGTGAGTGTGAGAGAGAGAGCGAGAGAGAGAGAGCGAGAGAGAGGTGATTAGTGATCACTAAAGGGTTTTTCATTAGTCTTTCCCTGGGCACTCGACAACAAAGGCATAAATTACCTCCAGCAGATTACCCACTAATCTCCACCAACGCTCTCTCTCTCCCTCATCCTCATTAATGTCCCTGCCTTTATGATCCCCTCTCCGGTGTGCGACCTAATCAAACAATCAGTGTTACATTTGGCAGCCTCCTCTCCCGTTTTCTCATGGTTTCCTTGTCTATGCCTTAAATACCTTCACCACAATCTCTCCTTTTCTTTTTTCAACAAATGGAAGTGCAGCCACTACACCCATCATTATAATTGATACCGTGAACAATAATGACTTAATTTAAGCTCTCTAAACAGTAGGCAACAACCTGCCAACACAGCTACTCACACGGGTCAGCGTCAGGATTTTACCACCTACCTAACAACTGCTACTAAGAGTCGAAAGCTTTTGTATAAACTAAAGTATTGAACAAATAGAAACTTTGACCTGATGGTGATGCTACATTAAAGGTCAGGGTATCTAAAATATTACAAATCATCCTCTGGGGACAATGAATGTCTGTAACAAATCCAGACAAAATGTCTGGCAAAGCAAAAATGTCAACCTGCCGATTAAACTAGAGAAAATGTCAATGGTATACATCATCTGCCACCCATGAAATTTGGTACCAATCCACTGAGTAGATGTTAAAATAGTTTACTGAATAAGTAAAAAGTGTGTCCTGCTGGTGGCACTGCAGCAAGAGTCAGAGGATCACTAAACTCATTAGAATTCATCCACTCGGGACATTGAAAACATTGAATTTCATGACATCCAATCCAATCCATTTCACTCTGAACCACAAATGTCAAACTCATGGTGGCACTAAAGGAAAAGTAAGGGGATCACAGATGTCAGTAGGCTTCATTCTCTGGGGACCATGAACACAAAATCCAACTGACCAACAGGCGGAACGATAATCAAACCGACCAGCAAACCATTGCCATTTCTAAAGCCATGCTGCTAGCATGCCCAAAAAGGATTACCATAGTGTAAAAGGATTATTATACATATTATTATAAGTATGAAATAAGGGCTTTGATCATTTGAACACTTCATCGAGGCAGATGCTTGCCAACCAAGCTTGGGTCCTCCAGCTGAAGTATGGTCTCTGTAACCACTAGCCGGCCTCTGTGCTTTTGTTCAAATAAATGCTTTAGTCTTTGGCAGCATTTCTGCCTGCTGTGACTTTCTGTCTTCATCTCCTGTCTGGCTGTATAACTGAGCTGACTAACCAGCAGTCTGCCTGTCTGTGTACCTGCTGAAGTCGACCTTGGCCAACAGCTCCTGTCTCTTCGTGCTCTCCCTCTCCTTCTTCATCTCCAGCTCCACATTGTCCGACAGGACATCTTCGTAGGGCAGGTCATCGAGGTCAACGTCGCCTGGCATTATAAACCTGCGACATGGCAAGGAAATAACAAATACTTTAACGTAAAAAGTTCATACGGATAAACAAAATGATGGCAGAATGAGCCTCAGGTGGACGCTAACAAAAATCTATAAACAGAATATGTATGTGGAGGTAATGCGTTTGCGTGTGCTCATGTGTTCATGCAAGCAGTACCTGCCCCCATCTTCCCTGTTTCCTATGGCTACGAGGGCCTCAAGGTCGGTTCCCTTCAGGCCATACTGCAGCAGCTCCTTGGCTGCATCAACATTCTCTGGGACACGCTCCACACACTCGTGCAGCACCCATGACCGCTTGCAGATCTTGCTCTTGGTGGGATGTAGGGAATGGAAGGAGAGGGAGTTCAGAAGTAACGATGGGGTAAAATGAGATACAGACGTAGGTGTCAGAATTTACTACAAATTGGTAAAATTATGCGTGAAATAGAGTACGGGGGTTGTGCTGCACTTAAGTAAGTGCTTTACCCCTACTTGCCCACACACACGCACTACACTGTATATTTCTTACCAGACATTTAATATACTGTGATAAACACCAAAACTGATGCAATTCTTTATCTCTCTTTCTTCTTTACCATCCCTCCTTCCCCTTTGCTCATTTCCTCACATCTGTCGCTCTTATTTCTTCAATCTCTTACCAGATAATCTTGTATTGAGGCGATGCTGACGGTACTCTTCCTCCACTGTCTTTGGTAGACCAGGTCTGAATCCAGATTATATGCATGGGCAAGAGACAGGGCTTCACCATATTCTTCATTGTCAATCTAAACACATGATGAGGACATGATCAATACAAGTACATGTTTTCTTGACACTGTGGAACAGACAGCACTGACAGAACCGTATACGATCAGAAAAAGTGAGTGAACATTTATTTGTGAGTGATTCAGTGTTTGGGAAATTAAAGGAACAATCCATTTGATGAGAAGCTTGTCCAAGAAGTGAGCAGACACAACTCTAATTAAGAAACACAGATAATTTTTTGGGATGTAAAATTTAGTTTGGGTACAAAAAATGGCACAACATATAATTTCATATTCTGTGCTGTAATTTTTTAATGTTTTATTAATATCCAATGATTGTCCCAAGGGCATATTACTGATTCAACCGTGTTCCTAAACAGAATTAAATGAATAAAATGAATTCAAACCATATAACATTTAAAGCATATATTTAGGCAAAACATAGAGGAGAGTCCGTGACCCAATTTTCCACCAGACTGAAGGACAAAGAAACCAAGGCTTTAAATAAACCTGTGAACAAGCTATGGCACTTTCAAAATCCTGAGAACACACTCTGTCGACTCAAAGACAAAATAGGAACAGCTCTAACATGCAGATTTCAATCTGTGCAGCAATGTACAATGTGACACAGTCTGGACTGGGTTTGCTACAGGGGGATAAGGAGAATCGCTGAAGGGGAATGAAATATTTGGGCATATTTGAGGAAAGAAAATCAAGACAGAGGGAGAAAACCTGGAGGAGGATTTAGGAGCCAGATATTAGGACTTAATATCACAAACAGCGCCAGTACTACCTCACTGAAATGAGACTAAAAGTCACCTGCAGTCAGGGATCACCAAGTAGAAAAACTAAGATGGTAACTAACATGATAAACATTACACCTGCAGAACACATGGATGTATTGAGGAGAACAGGCTTAGCCTCAGCATTGTGAGCATGTTAGCATGTTGATGTTAGCATTTAGCTCAACTCATCAATCATATATTTGTCTTTTGGTTGTAGTAATAGTAGTAGTAGTAGTAGTAGTAATAGTTGTTGTTGTTGTTGTTGTCGTCAGTTATTATTAAATTTGCCTAGCTTAGATGTCAACAAATAATAATGCTAAGAGGTTTTGTGTCATATCAATGTCTCAAAATGATTTGATCCAACAACAGCATGACACCTCAGTCTATGCAGAGCCATTCAATGTGTGTAAAAGTACATGTGTGCAAGCACACTGACTGAAACACTGTGTATCCATCTCTTTCTGTGTGTAGGAGTACAAAGCAACACATTAGCCAGACTGTGGTTCCTCGAGGGCAATAAGAACCCCACACAGTTCAACCTCACGTAGGAGGACATCAAAAACTGCTTCCTTCTCTCTCTGGATTCGGCTAATAAACTGTTAGCAGCCCTGCTAGTATGCTACTCACACAGGCAGGGTTACACCACCAAACGCATCATCAAACTCCTGAACACATGAAGGAGCTGACTTGGAGGAAACAACCCGGAATCACTTGCTCTGGTCTATTCACAGTCAAGTGGACTACAAACCTCAACTCAGGTGAATCTCTGAGGAGAGATCAGGTCATTCTGATTCATGTGTGTGTGTGTGTGTGTGTGTGTGTGTGTGTGTGTGTGTGTGTGTGTGGACGTGTCAAACACAAGCAAATATGCATGCATACACATGCACCGACATACAAACAGACAATACAGACAACCCTCCTCCCCTTCACTCACACGCCTACATGCGGTACAAAAACAATTCCAACAGGAGAGCAGCAGCTGGGGAAGTGCCACAGGTACCAAGTGTTACAAAAAGATAATAATGATATATTACTTTGTAACTCTCCACTGTTAGGATTGATGGTGATGACTAATGGCATCTAATGATGATGACAATGATGAAGAAGGAAGTAGATGATGGGTCATAAAAATGACTGATGAACCATGCTCAAACTTGGGACCGTTGAGAGCCGATACTGTGCTTTATGATAGAGCATCTTGTTGTCTTTGCGGCAATTTGTAACGAGTATCAACAACAGCCATATTTCTGATGCAGCAATTAGCATTTCAGAGAAACCCATGGGATTGAGAAATAGCCTTAAAGCAGGCTGAACATATTGCTTGGTTTATATTTCCCCCTCAACAGCACGCTGGAGCTGATCCAACAAAACAATGGCACTTCACTGAGCTAGCACAGGATTTATTTAGTCAGGAACCAATTTTGCAGATCAGCCTGTTATAATTCAGTCAATGACCAAACGGATTCATATGACGTCCTTCAGTTGCTGCTAAATTAAGCGGCAAGAGCTTCATGGTAAACCATTTCATGTCCACCATTAAAGACAACTGACAACTGTTGTTAAAAAAGGATTACTTGCATTACAGATGAGGAACATGTGACTCATGTATCAGCTTGAGCATGATAAAGGCCTTATAAAAAGGGCTGGTATAATTAGGAATGGATAATCTTTGAAATATTAAATATGTAATATCAATTTCTTCCCCAAAATACATTTAAAACACAGTGCGAGGCAGAAAACTGCACGTCAGCTCTGGAATTGTCATTTAGATTGCTGAGCTAAAAGAACATTCAAATCCAAACATAAAGGCATTCCAGCATGAACACTGACAAAAGCTTTTCTCGCCTAAGCACATAAGTAAAAATGAATAAGTAAACAGTAACAGAAATGTGACTCTTCATTTTTTCCCCTATTATGGATATGCTACCTCATTCTGAGGACTCCTAACACACTGCAACTGCGACCTGAACTGTCAAATAAAAAAGGACCTGTCCAGACAGGTCACACCAATTATGTACATGTAATGAAATATGAATACTGTTATGTGACTTCTCTGCAGATTCACTGAGCACCTCTGCAAACAACCAATCAACCAACTGGCTATTTGTTCAAACCTCAAAGACTAATATTAGCATCTGTATTTAGGCACAATGTGAATGTTAGCATACTAGCATTTGCAGAGGCTGAGCTTTGGTCATTCACAAAGTTCATTTTGGACTAATGTACTAAAGTAACACTGTAAATAAAAGGTTAATGGATCACCAAAGTGATTACAATTCATTCCGTGGGGGGCAACAGAATCGCCAATATTATGTGATCCAGCATTCTTTCAACAAATATGTGTGACAATATGGATTCAGGCTTGGGAGAAAGTCTTCTAAAATTAAAAAGGAGGACACCAAAGAATCCATGTGCATCCGTCTTACGGAATTGAGTTCTGACCCTGCCATAAAAAAGCAATGTCGAGAGGAGCACTCTGTGAGCTTTTACCTGTATAGCACATTCTGGAGCCAAAATTCAAAGCTATTGCCCTTACAAACGAGATACACGAGTTTAGTGCTTCAGGAGAGTTAGGTTAAGTATCAACAGGTGCACGTGAACACTAATATTCCTGTCATTTACGAGCAGTGTCAAGCTCCTACCTTCCTCTGGTACAGCTCCTCTGGTGTTGTTGACCTCAGGCTGACCAGGCGGTAGTTCTTGATTACGGTGCGGGGGCGCTTGCGTGGCGGGGTGAACCGCTCCATCTCCGTCACATAATACAGGCCCTGCTTGATGTAGCCAAAGTAGCGGGCTTTGGCTGAGGACTCTTCGTCTGAGTCAGAGTCTCCGCCGTCATCACCCTCCTCATCCTCACTGGCCCCGCCGCTCAGGTTGCTTTCCAGACGCCCACGCTTCTGAGCCAGCTTCACCTCACACTGTGGATAAAAAGAATATAGCATTACGAATGGGCTGGTGGTAAACTGAGACGACAACAATTAAGAAGGACGGAAGCAGACGGAATAAAACTTGAAGGTGCACAAGAGAATTGATGAACAAGAGCAACAAAAAGTGATTTAAACATAAATTTAAATTATACTGCTAACATACTATATAGATTGGAAGTGTTCATAAAGCCTCAGCTGTCTTTTTACATAAAAATACATCTGTCTTATTGGCCCAAATCATAAAGTGAGGGCTGCAAAACAGAAGAACGCCCATTCCCGATGATTGAGGCTGTCAGATTTACAGCTTTTACCCAGAATGACTTTGTGATGCTGGGTATGGACAGTTCTTTGCCAGCAGGATGTGGTGAATGATAAATGAAGCATAGAGTTCAATGTGGCACAGTTTACATCTAGCTGTGCTTAAGCTAGTAAACAAACTTCTAACTAATTTAACACCCTCATGCAAGATCAGCAGGCTGTTCAAACACAAAACAGCAGCAAGGTCGAGCTGCTCGATCGAAACTCTAAATCCAAGCTGTCCAAAGTACTTTCTTCAACTTGTCTTTCCCCGTTCTCCAGTTTTGTGATGGCCACAGCTGGGGGAATATTATTTGTCCATTTTTCATCCACACGTTGCAGCAAGTTCTCATATGTTTGTAGTGATGAACCTCTGGGTTTCAGCTCACTAGAGAAAAATGCTAGCAGAAGGGGCTCCTAGCCAGGGTTTATGAAACATTTAGCACCTGTAAAATGTTAAGCGCCTTAATCAATGAGGAGCTGAGGCAGCTTCCATAGTGCTGCACTTATGCACTAGGCCTACACCCTGCTCATGACACGCAGCAAGATGCACATGTACGAGTCATCACAAACACACAAGGTCACATTACTCCACATCTGTGGGGGCAGACACGCAGTACAAGCCCCCTCCTCGCGCACAGCTCCATGTTTGAGGTAATTTCAACGCACACACACACCCCTCAGCTGTAGATGTAGCTACACAGGCACCCATCCCCCAGTCCGTGCTGAAGTAGGCTGATGAAACCTTTCCAAACAGTTGGAAGCTAGCTGGTAAAGAAATCCCCCTCTATCTCTCTCACTATGTGCAATCAGATTTTTAAAAAATAAAGAAAAGCTAAGGAAATTACAGAGGAGAGTGATGCGACATCAGGGTCTCTCGTTGGGGGATAAAGCAGCAGGGATACATATTTCATCATCACACGCTTGTACCAGTATACACAGACACACGTATGCTTTTACACAATGATGCCAACAAACTGAAAATGTCCTTTGGTGGAATCACATCAGCTGGGACTACAAAGGATCCATCACAAATCAGTGCACACATGATTCATTTGACTGTACAACAGATTCATTTTCCACCAGAAAGGGAGTACACTGAAAGGCACTTTTTGTTTTAAATCTTTATTAATTAAAACAAAAGAACTTGCATCCCCTTAAGGTCCAGTCTGTTCCCTTTTTCTCTCCCAGTGCATTCTGGGCCACGCTCCACCCCTGTGTGACCCTGAACTGATTTGACAGTTTACAGAATGGATGAAAGGATGAAAAACAATTGTCCTCTGCCTTTTAAAGCCCTCAAGGCCAAGATCTATAATGTATTACTACTACTAGCGCTAAATGATGCTTACATGAGTCTCACATGGCGTTCTATGACTGACTATCCCTGTTTACTTAACCACAAGCACATACCACTATCTTGACATTTACCTCCAGGCTGAGGAAGCCTCCGTCGTGTGCCGCCGTGACTCGAGGTGAGGGCTCGAACCATTCGCAGGATTTCCCCAGCAGATTCCGCAAAGTCCTGGCGGACGAGACAGTGAGCGAGCCGGAGCAGCGAGCCAGAATCAACACGTTGTCACTCCACCAGCTCACATCCACCAGCGGGTAGTACTGCTCCTTCTCTGGGGCACGTAATGGAGAGACATGAGGTCAGTATTTACAAATGGTGGTTATACACCAGAGGAGGGAGGGAGCAAAGCAGATAGAAATTTGCATTCAAATTTTCCTTGAACATGATTTTATGCACTTATTAGTCCCACTTTTTGGGATTATATAGTCTTATCCTAACTAACTTTCCTGAACATGTTTGTGGACATATTTACACATGTGGGCATATTTATCACTTGTCAGGCATGAGATGAAGACTCACACAGATTATTGCTTACACAAGCTGTCACAGCTGTCATTACTACTGGCCCAAAACTGTCCAAAAAAAAAGATACACAAACAGGCATACACAACCTCACAAGCATGGCCTTGGCATACACTATATGGTTGAATGTCTAAATAACGGTATAATTCAGTAAATAAGACATGTCAAAGATCATTAAATTGTATCCAGTGTGCTGTGCTGTGTCAGCAACAAAGTCGGCTCTCTTTAGCCCTTCAGGCCAAACTACCTTTTATTTTCTTCCTTCGCTCCAGTGATGTCTTCCACTCTGGGTTGATCTCCTCAAATCCTGGCTGCGGGGAGGACCGAAGGACGGAGAGACCAAAGGGGAAGGGAGGAGAAGAAAAAGAGAGGGGTGTGGGTGTAGAAATGAATCTGCTAATAACCCTGTTTACACTTACAGCACACACACACACACACACACAGTAACTTAGACCAGCGATGAAGCAGAGCACACATTCATGCTGCATAAATCGTCAAAACATTCTTCAAATATAAGTTCTCTCTAAGCTCACTTACTGTCTAATGGGAGCACACACACACACACACACACACACACCCATACTTGGGCCAGAGAGAGAGTACATTAACACAGTCAGGCAAACACTTAATGTACGAAATATTACCTGAACACACAACTGCAATAAACACAGGTTTATTCAGCATATTAGCAAAAGCATGCATGCAAACACACACACACACACACACACACACACACACACACACACACAAGCAGCTCAGAGGTGTACCTGTTGGTCTTGGCTCCATGTGGCCCTCTGTTTGAGGGAGGGGACGTCCCAGAGAGACAGACGACCAGAGAAGTGGATGACAGCCAGCAGGGTGCCATCAGGGCTCAGACTCATGCGGAATATACCATCCTGAACATCACAAATGACTTTGTTTTTTGTTTGTTTTCTTTTGTCGACAGAATGCTTGCCAGAACCTTCCTATTAAGCTTTTCATTTTAATTGAGGGAAATGGAAAAAGGAGAGCTGTGTTACCTTTTCATCTCCTGGTCTGGAAAAAAGTCTGAAGCTGGGGAACCTGAAGAAACCTCTCTTCTGATTCTAGCAGACGCACAGAATAGATGAAAATAATGTGTGTTAGATATTGACATGAATAGATTGCGCGTGAACGTGTGTGTAGTCTCCTCACCGGATTGACATCGTCCTCATAGCTGGTGACCAGCTTGTAGTGTGGCGAGCCAGACAGAGTCCTCCAGGCTGTAATACCACAGCAAGAGGCCTTGGACATATTGTCATCCCCTGACTCACAGCCCCCCACCAACAGCAATCTGGAAAATGAACATACTTGCGATTACCACCTTCAGAATTGTGCCCTGACGGATCAATTTGCATTGCATAACAAGTGTAGCGAATTAAGGTGGTCACTGTGAGGTCTTCCTCCGGCCCGGGTTCAAGTCAGGGTATCTGTGAGTTCTCACACTACTCAAGTGCCATTTAGCAAAATAGTGGATTCAAAAGTTATTATTCAGAGGTCTGCTTGGAATCCATGGCCAACAACAGATAAGACACAAACAATACCACAATGATCTGTGGGTCTGTCTTTGCAGTGAAACGGAACAGATGCGACAACGGTCAGGAACTCGGAGGGGGGGGTTGGATGCAAGAGTGCTGTCCAGCTCAACACTGCCCCCTGGTGCAGAGAAATTGGACATCTGGTAGGAGCCAAGAACTGACAGTTTTGCAAACTGATGGAAAGCTAATGTTTGTGTTAACACAGTAGCTCATGTTTGACAAATTTCCCTGCATTCTGCGATATAAAGGTTTCATTATAACAGTTCCCTACTTCTTGCATCCCTGATGAAAATCTGCATATTCTGCTCATATGTCTATACATGCAGGAAATTAACTATATATATATAATGAAAAGATCATCTGCACATCTGGATTTCTAAATATTTGGATTCCCATCTGTGCACCACATGAATCTGAACATCTCTTTATTACTAAAGAGCATTTTTATATGTATTTTCAGCAGGTAAAATCTTTTTACATTTATCTCCAGCTTCTTACCTTGCCTTTTTCTTATCTCTATCCTATTCTCTCTGTTGCTGACCCAGTTTTCACACAGGGATCATTACAGTTTCATCTCATCTATCAGTTGGCAAACACTTGACAGTAGCTGCCAAAATCCATTAAGCTGCCAAACCAAGCTTCACCGGCCAAACTAAATCTGGTTTGTGCATACTGGGGGAGCATGGTGAAAACAGTGAGGTCACGGGGGGCGTGAGCCAGACATAATTAACCGAAACCTTTGACTAATACGTGGTGAGGAAGGCCAAGGACATTTTAGACTGCTATAGTCGAAACCTGCAGGTGTTGCATTAAAGCAATTGGTTAATTTATTTCTGGGTAGGCCACTTGGCCCCATTCCATAATGTACCATCTTGTGTCTGTGCAAGAATAAGAACCTTGTGTTTGCTTCTGCTTTTGTTTAGTTCTTTCTCTTTCTCTTATCAACTGATATTTATGGAACATATTTTATTATTGTATCAATTTATTATATTTATTTTTTATCAATTGCTATTGTTATTAATACATGTTTCAACTGTAACGCCCGTCTGCAAAGCAACTTTTTTGAAAGTTAAACTGTCATGCAGAAAATTCACACTAAACCAGTGATCAATATAATACATATTTACGTGCGTATTGACGACATGCTGGAGTATACTCATATTCCCCGTAGACATCAAATGATGAAAGCATTTGAAATCATTCCTCTACTTTCAAATTCACATATTTAAGCTGCTCATGGCATCACGTAACATCATCTGCTATGGGTTTAAGGATGAAAATTGATTCAAAGGATTCATAAGGATGTCTGTAGATGTTTGAGTTTAAATGTATGAACAACACTCTTGATGAAACACTGTTCTAATAGAAGTAGGCTTGGGACTGTGGAGGCCACAAAAGAATATAAAATGTCTAAGGGTGTCAAGTGAATGCTATGGGCATCAATTACGCTGCCACCGATAGATTGAAAGTAAAAGTAATTTTTCAAAATATTATCATTCTTAACACTATTTTAAATATATTTTGCCAGCACTTGAGGTTGATAGGGTGTTGGATTGTTGACTTGTTAACTTACCGATGGCCAGGGTGGTAAATAGCTGCGGTGATGCCGTGGGAGTAGTGAGCAGAGAAACTAAAGCTGTGGTTCTCTTGGAAGTTCTGATTGGTTCCCACACTGAGAGAGGGAGAGAGTCACCTATAATTGCACTCTGACACATAAACAATCAAAACAGTAACACTAATGTGCAAAGTGTTTCGGGGAAGATGACAGAGCAATTTAAATCCCAGCCGCAATTAAAATGAGACATGGCAAAATATATACTCTAATCTAAGTGGGCAATCTAAATTAGATTTGTAATAGAAGAGATGTTGTGTAATTTGTGCAGGGATATCTCACTGGGGAAATGTTTTGTTGCAATGTAAACTGTACAGAGAGAAGGACAAAGGGAGGTAAAGAAAAGTAACAGGGAGGGGGCAGAGATAGCACAAAGGATATAGCAGATAGAAAGATCTGCAAGGTTCCCACAGTTCAACTTCCTCCAGACGTTTAGGTGTTTGTGCCACAGTAAAGCAGTTATGTGTACACACACACACACACACACACACACACACACACACACACACACACACACACACACACACACACACACACACACACACACACACACACACACA
>JAVQJD010081834.1:0-16452 GCA_036023655.1 Nannoperca australis | reverse complement strand
TGGGTTAAAAGCAGAGGACAAATTTCATCGTGGGACGCAATTTGCATGTGCATGCGTGTGTTTGCAGTGTGTTTCACATATGATCATTAAAAAGTCTGACCTTCGTCTGACCTTAATTTAAGGCTATGCACACCCATGGTCAAACCACACATGTGATATTAATTCTTTCGGCTGATCAGACCTCCTTTCACGACTGTGTGGGCATGTGCAGACTGTCTATGAAGCGATACCTTTACCTTTCTTATTACTACATGAAGTCTGAAGACCTCACATAACTTCCAGCAAAGCTCAGCCCACCTTCAACTTGAGCAGATGGTACAGACCATTTCCCTTTACTTAGGAGTCATTCGAGTTGGTGTTAATATTAAAAGGATTTCTTAATGGAGCTTGAAATATATAAACATGAACTTGTCCTTTCCATCATGATTAAGTTTCTGTGATTGTGTCATTTCATAATGGTTCCTGTAATACCTTATGAAACCTAGAGGGAACACGACGTAGTTTAATAGAATTATATCACTATGTATTTGTATATATTCTGTAACTATTTATTTTTAATGTAAATTTGTACATATTAAACAGATGGTTCTACCTCCATTCAATTTGTGTAAATAAATAGACCACTACAGGATTGTAAAAACAGTTCTTCAGTGTTTTGTCTGCTATTGTAATTGAAGTCGTCGTTTCTTTCAGGAAAATATTGCATCAAAGGACCGTGCTTGTTAAAACTGCATAATCGTTATGAGGTACTTCAGTCCAGAATTTTCAAACCAATCTGCATGAAAAAAAAATGCATTACTACCCCTAATAATGTAACATTATCCAAACCTTTTGCAGACTTTCACAGTGCTGGATTACAAACCTCTAGCAAGTTTCAAATGTTTCAAACATATCATATGGAAATGAATGGAAACTGCCCTGGAACATGAGGAAAATGCATCCAAAAACTGCATGCATCCTGAAATGAAAATGAGACACACCCAAGAGTAGATATTAAGGCAGTCATTAAGGCTTACTTGCACAAAAACATGTTTGAACATGAACTGCTGCTGCAGAGCCTAACAGGTATGGGGTGAAAAATATTGGACAGTGATAATTATTTACATGAACAGTAACAGTGTTTATCAGTAAAGGCCATGTTATGCATGTAAATCATTCCAAAATACATAAAACTGAGATCATGTCCTCTATTTTATTCAGTGAATTAGAAGGTTTCTGCAACCCGGGAGAGTTTATGGTTGTATGAACCTTTATAACCCTACCTACCAAACACTGAATGGAGACCCAACGTTGACAGCTGTAAACTGCATATCTAACAGTGCCATGCTTAATACTTAAAAAAATTTTTTAGGAAGCTGGTTTCTGCAAAGAGAGTTGAGAAGCTGCAAGTGTTTGTGGTACACCGTGACCTACAAATACTACGCTGTTTAACAGCTGACACTGCGAGAAGCCCCTATAGTCAAATGGGTAAGTGATCTGGCGAGCAGCTGAGGTTGTGGCCGGGCTTTGAAAGGTGCAGGTAGCTGGGGACATGTTGGCTGAAACTGTTACAGCTCTGATCTTACACCTGCACAATTGATTCACCATGTACTTCCTCTTTGTAAATTTTTGGTTTTCTAAGTGCTTTTATTTCCTAATGAAACTCTAGTCACTTTACACTCATCTGCATGGATGTTAAACACACCAGTGCTGTATTATTTTCTGCATAAAAACATCTGATAGAGTAGAGTATGATAAAGCACATCGGCTTTTCTTATCCAGAGCGCTAGCGTGTCACTAACTCACCAAACGTTGATAATCATTGACTTGACTGAGTATAGGGGAAAAAGCACAACACAGGATATATAGCCATTTTATCTACATGTAAATCTAGCTTTGTAAGTATGTGAAAGCAGCTCTGTTAAGGAAAATCATTCCGCAGCCCCCATTTAGTATTTAAAGTCAGGCCAAAAACCATCTTGAATGGAGGAATCAATGTCATATTAAGTCTTACCAAGCATTGATATCAGCATTTGATAAGAACCACATTAGAAGATAGAAAAACAAACGTGCTTTTGAACGGAATAATCCACTAATACAAGGGATGTTTTTCCAATGGGTTTTTAATGTTTCAAGATTTTTTTAAGACCTTACTGCCTTTACAATTGTATTATTCTGAACTGAAACATTCACAAAACTACATTAAGGATATATCATTTTTCAACACACTTAACTGGAAAGAGGAAAACGTCAGTTTTCTCCTCAGCTTCTGTTTGCCTGACAAATGTTGCAACACACTGTTGAACAGCTCTGTCAATAGTAAAAGGAAGTGACTGGGGTCAAAGTACAAACAGGAGCACGCTGGTGTGCAGTAACATACAATCTCACAGTCAGTAATACTCAGGACTCTTTTAAAGTACAAACTAAATGTTTATTTTTTTTTTTTACAATAATGTTTCACTGAATACATCTAGATTAATTTGATTTTATTTCTTCCAAGAAATGTTTTTATCTTATCTTATCTATGGTCAATGTTCATGATATGCTCATTATCTTACAGAAATGGAAGGCGTCTGTCTGTCCTTCCTGTTTTCTCGACACCCGTTCATCTGATCAACTCTACACTGGGCGGATGCATTGCTGAGGACCTAAGGAAGTTCAGTGTCGAGAGCAAGCCTCAGAGATCTATGGGACATATTTATCAATATAGTCAACATTTTTGTACTTGTCTCACCCAACCGCTTCCTGCACAGACCTCTGATGCCATCGCATTTTCTCAGTTTCTTGATCCCTTATCTTGGCACAGATAACTCTTACAACAGAAAACTAGCACGCATGCTGCCTATGAAGTAGTTGCACTTAAAATGCGATTAGAGAAAAAAAAAAAAAAAAAGTTTAAATGTTTCGACACTGGACGATGAAACTACATTTCAAGAGCTAAAAGTGGTATAAAGTTGTTTTTACTTAGGTAGACACATATAACCCTAATTCCACACACCGTTTGCTGGTGTAAACACGTCACTTTTTTGTAAACTAATTACACTTTTTTTAAAGACTAAAATGTGATATACATTTGGACGGAAATGATTGGAATTTTTCAGTGCAGCTACGAAGACAAAGCAAACTTACAAAAACAGCGGTTGCATGAAACAGACACGTGACCAAACAGGACACGTGTTGTGTTTGTGTGCCTGTCTGAGAGGACCTCTTTGTGAACTCTCGTGTCAGGTTAAATGTCTACACTCCAGTCTCCCTTCCTCTTTTGTGAGCCTGACTTCTGGTCCAGTCTGGTCTTGGAGAGTGTCTGAGGCCTGAGTTTAGGGCCAGAGACAGGCAGACAGTTCTCGTCTGTCTCTTCCTCATAGGTGGTGGCTGAGAGTGTGGACGAGCGGCGCTTGACTCTGACTGCTTCTCCCATCTGGACGTTAGGTGGAGCCCCCTGTTGCTGGGCCATGGCAGTGCGTAGACAGTTGAGCCACTGCTGCTTGTGGTAAACATCGTTGACATGAAGGGTGTGGGACTGGCCATGGGATGGATCCACAGAGCTTACACGAAAAACATTCTTAGCTAGAGAGACACAGAAAGAAAAGAAATACAGTCAACAGGATCTTCTAAAGGTAGCAATGTCTAGGATTGAAAGATCTAGCCTAATGGCACGTCCTTCATATTTCATTCCACATGCCATCAGGACTGTGAACCCAGGCACAACACAAACTCCCCTACTCCACCCAAAATACTCCATAATACTACATATATATATATATATAGTATTTATTTGAATTCCTCCATCACATTGTTAAAGGCTAATTGTCAGTACAGCACATTTTTTATTAAAGCTGCTAGTATTCATTTTTTCACATTATTTATATATATATATATATATCATATATTAACAATCGATCAAATGTCCACAAATAATGTGAAACGGGTTCACGGCCCACAACTTAACAGTTTTGGTTCAGTCTCACAAGCGTTGTTTCCAGCCACAGAAGGCAGCTGACTTAAGTGAAAAAGCTTTAATAAACCCACCTTCTCAGCACCAAATGACAGACAGTGACTGGCTGGAGAAACATAGTGGAACATGTAGCTGCTAAAGAGTCAGATATTTCCCTCAGGAGTTGGGTGAGAGTATAAACAAAGCCAAAGCCAGAGTGAATATTGGACTTAGATTCACCACCTCTAAATAAATGATAATGTTGCTCTGTATTTGCTGGATGTGTAAATAACCAACGGTTTTCTAACCAGTTCGGCTTATCACAATTATAAAAGGTCATTATGTCTGTTTTGTTTTATTCGTTTCTGCTGCCCCCGAGTGGCCATGAAACCAGTTCCTGCAGGTTCAACAGAGAGCCTGCAGCGTCGCCCATCTTCCATGGCCCATTATTTATACCTTTCGTTTACGCCTTGTCTGTATGAGAAGTAAAATACAGCCTGTTTACATTGTACTTTCTGTGCATGTGACATATAAAAATCTTAATCCAGTGGTCAGTGACTGCATTAAAATTGTGCAAACTGAATCAAACATTCAGCTATATGTTACAACACCCAAGAAAGGGTTTGTAAGAGCAGAGTTTAAACTATATTGTTAAGTTAAAATAGACAGAAAAAAAGAACAAATTAAGTAAAGCCAATTTTCTACACTATGAATGGTCTTGTGTAACTGTATTGTGGATGGGATCTGTTATGAAGTACACAATGTCAAGAAAGCCATGTAGATGGAAAATTAGTTATTGAATATGTAAAGTAAAAGGTTATATTACAAAAAAGTATAAATATATGCTTTTCAGCTGCAGTAGCAGGAGTAAATACACACTTTTGTTCGTCTGTTTTTCGACCTGCCTGTGCAATAAGAAATTGAATGTTGCAGCTAAAATAAGGTCCAACTAAGTTTAGTTCCAGTTAATTACCAAGTCCTGCGTCATCCCTCCCACTCACAGCTCACATCATGTTCAGAGGGCATGTGGGAGACAAAGTGATAATGATACTCCACTTCCAGATCGAGGCAGTAACTAATGATTGTTTTCATTATTGATCCATCCGTGAATTATTATAATAAGAATATCATTATTCATTCAAATTGCTTTGTCTGACCAACAGTCCAAAACTAGAGACAAAACTAGATGTCAAATTTTCAATAACACAAAAACAGAAACACTTAAAAATGCCTGTCAATTAATAGGTGACACAAATATCAAGAGAAAATGCCCCAGCACATCTGAGACACTGCAGATGCCCCGCCAGCAGGTAAAGTGCACCTCAACTCAACCCACCTTTCTCTCCATTGGTGAAAGCCCCTCTGAAGGACCCCCCCATGCGGATCTCTCCATCCTGCAGGTCCTCTAGAGCCAAGTCCCGAACTGGGATGGGCTGTCGATACACCTGGAAGCAGCTCCTGTCGTTCCGGGTCACTGGTCGGGTCAGAACCAGGAGCTCAGAGAAGAGGAACACGTGCAGCCTCTGTGCAGCAACACATTGATGGAGAATGAAACTTATTTTTTGACAAGACAAACGACATGTAGATGATTTTATTCCATGTGGATGGTAATAATAAGGAGAGTAATCCTAATTCTCACCGAGCCACTCTTGTTCCGCAGCTCTCCATGACAAAGTAGGGTCTTACAGTTGTCTATGAGAGGGTCCCGCTGCTTATCATCCAGATACTCCAGTTTATCTATATAATACTGGCACTCAGACTCCCCTTTTCTCATGTTGATATCAGACAGAATCTCCTGGATTATAGTGATCTGGATAATTAAAAAAAGACTTAAATCAGTTGTGCTACTTGGCAAAACACATAAGACTACTTAGTGAAATAATAGCCATGTTATTTATTACTTTAATATAAGCTACAACACTGCGTATGCAAAGGTCAACAACGTGGAAAACATACAGCTCTCTCCAGACTTGCTACGTCCGGGTGATCAGGAGGAGTGTGTCTGAGGATCTCTCGCAGCAGCAGCGGGTATTTCACTAGGCGTGAACGTGGGATGTCCAGGAAGCTCCACAGGTCGAGCTTCCTGCTGAAAGGCGACTCCAGGCAGCGCTGCAGGAAGTCCTGGACCCGTTTGTCCTGTTTTTTCTGGTCCAGCAGGGCTTTAGCTGCAAGCTGGTTGCTGCAGTAGACTTTGTACGCGTTCAGACCAGGCAGCTGAGAAGACACAGTAAAAGTTACAATGTTGAAAGTGATCATATTTGAACATAACAGGTGTACGGTAGCATACATACCCAATCGATAACTATTTGTCCAATCTGAGCAACTGTTCCATCAGGACAAGTTCCCTCCGTCAGTTTCATCAATAAGTCTGGCGACAAAAAACAAAACAAAACACATTGTCAGAAACACTTGAGTACAGGCATCAATTAAAGCAGTTTAAGTCCAAGAGAGATTAGAGGTAACCTACCCTCATGTAAGGGGATGTATGCATGCAGGTCCCCAAATATGTGAGCTAGTTCCTCCTCTGTCATGATGGAGAGTTTTAGCATTGGATCATGGTATGCCTAAACAAAAAGAAAAGCAGCAGCGTGAGCACAAAAAGTGGAGGTTACACAAGGGGAGCATAAATGTGTTACTTTTTTTGTGTCATTTTAAATAAAACATTTTCTTACCTTTCGTGCAAGCTGGAGATCTTCGATGAGATCCTGCTCTCCCCTGTAAAGCTCATAAATCGCCTGGAGAGAAGAAAAACACAAGCGAAACCAAGTTACTTTTTCTGCTCTGTGTACTTTGAAGATTTTAGACTTTAAAAAGACTGAACTGCAGAACCTCTTGTCTCTTGATCTCTTTGGTGGAGAATGTGCTCTTCTGATGGATGTCCAGTGTTTCCGACCACAGCGTGCTATTTCTGCGTTTAGTGGGAGTGGGGCCTGTTGTCCTGCTGCTGGCTTTGAGGGACATCCCTGGTGACTTGGCATCACCACGTAATGACATGGACTAGGGGGGAAAAAAGATTTTACAGTCAAACACCAATTCTACTCATTCAAATGTCTACATGGTACAGTTGTAGAACAAATGTCTCGACAGTACAGCAATTACCTGGATGGTCTGGCCAAAGCGCCGCACTGCTCCATTCTTTGAGGGAGATATCAAGTTGACCAGGGATGAAACTTTGGCCAGCGGTCGCACGCGCTTGTTACTGGGTTCCTGTCAATCAAGGAAATACATTTTGTTCCATACAAGGCCCACAGTTACACAGTGTGAATGCAACATTTATCCACTGATTTTGTTCAACAAAATAGATAGACAGATTGTATTAATCCTCAAGGGGAAATTGTAGTGTAAATGCTGCAGACATGAGATATTTCCTATTTCTGTTACATCAACTTTTTCCATTATTACTTACAATATTTCATTTGACATAAGATAAAGCACTGTTTTTCTTTAGTGTCAATTAAACTAGTGAGAAACCACTCTAAATGTGTCAGGGTTGAAAAATCCATGGTTTTATTCCGCCCTCAAATATTATAGCTGACTTTTATAAAAGTTTAATGTTATGGTATCAAAATGCAAATGCATTAATCCACTTTCACAGAGCCAAGAGACTTAGATCACCATTATCATTTCCTCAGACAGACTCTTGTGCCAGTCTAAGAGACAGTGGGATTATCCTGAGCTCATAACACACAAGAGCATTGTGGCTCTCTGAGGAAACTACGTGAGTCATGGAAACAGATTCAAGTTTGTTGTGAGGAAACGTAGGGTGCTACACTAGACTTGCATTCAACATACGGACAGGATGTTGTCCCGACTCTCACCTTAAGGTCGAAACTGGACAAACTGACAGTGTCATCCTCCTTCTCTTTGCGCTTTCTCTTCTGCAGCAACATAAAAATGCACACTGGTTACTTTCACAACTCTAATGAGAATTCAAACAACAAATCTGCAGCAACATCTCTGATATAAATGTAAGAATCACAGCACAAAGTACTCAAAACAACATGGAATTCTATCTAGTAGTGATTTTAGATATGAATTAACAGTTCTATGTATGATTCGTGCTTTTATTTGAACAGATCATAGGTGCAAGGGCGTGATCACTGCAATCTAACATGATGGTGCTGTGTTTTCAACATTGACTCACAAGACTGAAGTCCCACGGAGTCCCAGGAGTGAGAAAGGTGAAGGAGCTGACTCTCTGCAGTGGAGGTCTACAGGAAATCAGACAAATAATGGTCATGCACAATGACAACAAGTTTAAATCTGCTTCACATGCCACAAACAGTAAGTCAAGGCATTCAGACATGACTGAACTTCACCTAGATTTAAAAAGACAAGAGCATCGTTTACTCTAAGTAGCTAACTCATACCTGCAGTAGACGACAGAGACCCATTGTTTTGGAATGCATTTCAGCCGTGTTAATGTGATGGATGCCTTTTGTGTGCCTTTTTTGTTCCAGTCACTGTTTTGTTTCAGATATGTCAAACTCTGAGGATGATGACTGACAAGTGTTAATGTTTAATACCATATAAGGAGCTGGACTGCACTCCGCTTCTCCAGAAAAAAAGTGCAAAAAACAGTGACTGACACACCGAGGGTGCTGTCAAGGCCAAGGTCGGCTGAACACACTGCTTCGCAACTTATTTCTTGTAATCCTGCCTTCTGTTAGTATTGGAAATAACTGAATTATGAGTAGAGAGTGAAAGATCCAAGAAAGTGATGAAAATAACTGGTAAAGGTGCATTTATCTGAAAGCCAAATGACTGAGATGTGATTTGTAGGGGACAAAATGCATGTCAACATGCAAACAGAGTATGAATTACAAGCTAATAATCACATAAGTTAAAATATTCTTTTTTGGCACTTTGTAATCATAAATGAATACATTCTGGGAAGGCAGTGATATATTTGAAGCCAACACAAAACATTGAGTATTGCAACCCTATCTGCAGATCCTACTGCAATCTGCAGAATAAAATATAGGTGCAGTACAGGTTTAACAAAGCAGACATTGTAAGAGCTAACAGCTGAGTGAAGAAGGCCATGACATTATCGTGTTGCTATTCAAGAGGCTGTTACATTTAAGTGAAATACAGGCAAAGAAATCACAAAAATACCCCAGTATCAAAATAAAATATGCAGGCACTAAAAATGTCCTGCCATAACTTATTGTTGCATCTGACTTACAGTGCCATTGATTCTAGAGCTGAAAGTATTAGTCAATGAATCTATTAGAGAATCAATAGAAAAGTGACTGACTGGATTTTCTCTGCTTAATTCTAAAAAACTGTTACTTAACTGTTATTATTTAATCAATTTATTATGATACACATTTAGTTTGTGCTATTTAATTACACCAAAAGCAGTTTAAAGAACGCCAAATCGCATGTCAAATTGTGGTCACAAAATCCGAAAGTATGGCTTCCGAGGTGCACTTGAACGTATCGTTTGCCAGTTAGAATACCAGCCCTGCCCGTCACAGTTGGCTAACGTTAGCTCGAAGAGTGCTAAAGTCATATTACATTTTAAACAGGGCTTCCAATTAAATAATTACATATAATGATATCACATATTTTTTTACATGATCTACTTACTTCTTTGAGTTGTTTCTCCGGAGTGTTTGTGGAGACGGTTCTGCAGCGCTGATGATAGCGGACGTCCTCGATGACATCCTGCGAAGTTTATGCTTTTTGTTCCCCACCGTCCTTCCACTAACTTCTTCATTTTCTTCCATTTTACAGGAGGCTTCGTTTTAAAATGAGTTACACCGAGACGTAGTTATGGTTAAGCGAACAAAAAACACAGCCCAGGCGTATGAAAAGTAGTCCGATGTGTACAAAGAAAACAGAAGATCGGTGACAACAGAACACACACTACGGCGGAAGTTTGAATATGGCGGATTCTTGGAAATAGACCAATCAGGAGAGCTCTGCTGCTAGGATACCATAAGGTGGGAGGAGCCAGGGAGACTTCCGTAAGGGAACCTCCTTACCAGTGGGAAATAATTAAAACAACATAACGATTAAACATTATGATTTATAAATACAACATATTTTATCAGGAAATTAAACAAAAGTAGATTTATAAAAATGTACCATGAATTTAGTTTTGAAACTGTTGAGAAATATATGAACGTAATGTAATATCTCCACATCTGTCTCCATGCATTACATTAAGGCACATCTTTAGGATTATCTTTGTACATTGCACATACTGTATCATATACCGTAAAAACAGATATATTGTATATATTTTTACATTTTTTGGTCAATTTTTCTATTTTCTATTAGTTTTAGTTTTTTTAGAGTTTTGCAGTACTTGTTTTTTTTATTGTTATTTTCTCTTACCAGGGTTATTGTAATGCACCAAAATACCAAGTCCTCTTTCTTTTATGTAAAAACGTACCTTGCAATAAACTTGATTCTGATTGTGATTCTGATAAAGTCCTCCCACTTGTAAAATGTCTAATTTGAATAGAAAGAGTTGTTTGTGTTTAGAGATAGTGATATAAATATCATAAAATAATTTTATCATATAAATACTACAAGGCAGGATGCCTGTCTATAACTTATAACTCATGCATATAGCTTTTAATAAATAATAATCCATAATTTGTAACTATTTAAATTTTAGTATAAACGCAATGCAGCAAATTTCAAATACTGGATGAAGACTATCATTACATCACATTTTGGGGGGTTTCAAGAAAATAATACATCATCTGAAGGTAAGGTGATATGCAGTAAACCTTGTCGTTACCTCAATATAAGGATCAGGAGTAGATTTTATAAATACCCTCTGAGCATGTTGGACCGTCCCCTATAGGACAACCCGACCTTCAGTCAAATAGGACATGATGTGCTCCGTGGACCCTATGGCTCTGTCCTTCATGAGCACATTATCACCTCAGTAGGGCCATCTATTCCACTTCAATCAACATACCTGTCAGTCACATGAAATATGGTGCCCGATATCACTGCTGTAGTGTCTTCACAAAGTCAAGGTGGAGAGGCCATTTTGAAATTGCTCCTAACGGACAAGAACACGAGTAGTGTACCTTCATCTCCAGTGCAGTGTGAGCTTAAAGGTGGATGAGATAAAAACTATCCAATGGATTTATTTGACAAAACAATCTAATCTCAAGGTTTATTTAGTAGCTGTTTTGGAGCTTTCACACAGTCTTCCTCAGTAGATGTTTGTCCAGTTGTCCTAAAATTGTACATTTCATTTTCTTTGATCAAGTTAAGACTGAAAATGTATTCTTGAGGAGGATTTGACAAAACAATCTTACCACAAGGTCCATTTAGTAGCTTTTCTGGAGCTTTCACTCATATACAATCAATGTTAACTATTAAGCCAACATGGACAAAAAGTCCTTAAAGTGTTATAATGGGTTTGAAAATCTACAATTCCATGATAACTGTGGCAAATGAACATGGTGTGATCAAAAGCTCCATAACTGTTACTAAAGTGACTTTGTGGTGAGATTGTTTTGTCAACGGTTATTTCCAAGGTCACAAAGGAACTTTCACTCTCAGCTTGGATGTATTTTTACAATTTGTATGCTCCATTAAATCCAGTAATGAATCAGGCTAAATGAGCCAGATGGATTGAATCCAGCCATTTTGATTGATTTCAGCTGAAGCTAAAATATCTTGAGTGCTCAGAAGAAATAAAGCATTTATCTCAGATGAGTGTAACAAAGGAGACCAGGGACAAGTAAACGTACGGTAGCTGCTCTCAAAAGCTTTGTTGCAATTGTTTTTATCTGTGACACAAGAAACACCTTAAAATCATTTTACACATTTATTACAACAAAATACAGCTTACTTTCAGTATTGTATAGACATAAAGTAGCTGCCACATACACTCATTGGTTTAAATCAAATCTAAATTGTATATTTCAAAACTGATGAAAAGCCTATAGGTGCTACCAGACATCAGTCAGAACATTTGCTTTTAAAGTGTGATTATGTATCTTTTAAAATAAGCAAGGCCACGTTATTCCTCTTACAAATGAAAAGTTAAAAACAAAAGCAGCAAAACACACCGTAGCTCAATTCAGTACAATCAGGGACAAAACTAATAGGTTCAGAATGTATCAATAAAAGTGGATTCATGATCAAATGTATGTTTGAATCAATGGGAGACAAAAAGAGGGAAACAACGGTTTAACAGGAAGCAGGAGAATACAGTCATTTATACAAATGTGACCTACTTTTGGCATCACAAGAACATCTCATATTTCAGGTTATTCATGCACAACGTCTGTACATGCTGATAGTCCACCTCCCAGAACACTGATTTCATATGGTGCTAGAGACTGGGTACAAACATCTACGTCACCAAATGAAATCAGTTTCTGAGTGCAGCCCTTCAATTCAACAAGTCTGATCGGCTAGTGCAGTGCAATACAAGACATGTTGGAGACATAAAAAAAAAAAAAGATCCTTGATGTTGTGTAATATGGACTAAGGAGCCTCCTGTTGCTAATTGGATTCAGATGTAGGTCAAAAGTGGCTGTTGTTTGAAGAAGGCAGCTGTCCTGTGTTTGCTCCTCCCACTGCACGATTGGCCCTTTCTACAAACGAACAGCAGAGGGTGTGGCTATATTGAAAGCCAGAGCCAAACCAGTGACCCAGCAGTGGAAGAAATTTCAAAGTGAACCTCATTACATTCAAATGGTTATTTTTGTAGAGACAGCGTCAGCAGAGCTTGGAGGAAACCCCCGGGTGTCTCCTGGTGGTCCTCCGCTAGAAATCAAACTTATAACAAACAAATAAACATTACAGTAAAACAATAAAATCAGGTTTCAGACTGGCATGGTGTTCATCATCAAGATACTTCTGGGTAATAAAAGTTGTCATTTTTGTTAGTTTATTCGCTTTCTTGATGAGAGTTTGATGAGAAGAAAAATACTGCTCTCATATCTGTACGGTAAATATGAATCGTAGTTTAGGATTAAGACAGGAAACCGAGGGAAACAGCTAGTCTGGCTCTGTCTGAAAGTTTAAAAAACTCCACCTACCAGCACCTCTAAATTTCCTTGATTAACACGTTATATCTCATTTGTTTATTTCGTACAATAACCCATGTGGGGGGGTTATGTGCTGGGCTATTTCTTTCCAAGGTACAGTGATTTCCAGCGCACACACACACACACACACACACACACCCATAAATAGATTTTTGTACTGATTAAACAAACAAGATATATGTTAAATATTAAGCTTTAGAGGTGTTGGTAGGTGGATTTTGTAACCTCTGGGACAGAACCAGGGTAGCTGTTTCCCTCTGCTTCCAGTTGTAATGCTAAGCTAAGCTTACTGGCTGCTGACAGGGGGAAACAGCTAGCCTGACTTTGTCCAAAGATAAATAATAATAAACAAAGACATATATACTTGTTAATTTTGAGCTTTAGAGGTGCCGGAAGATTGATTTTTGTATGGCTTAAACAAACAACATATATGTTAATTATTAAGCTGTGGAGCTTGCTGTTAAGCTGGCTATTTTTCCCATGTATCTCGTCTTTGTGCTACGCTAAGCTAGCCAGCTGCTGGCTGTAGCTTTATATTTAATGGACAGAAATGATACTGAGCTTCTCTAACTCTAGTCAAAAAAAACAGAAAAACGAAGAAGCTATTCCTTTAAGGGCAGAGAGTAAAGGCCAAACTGAGTATGAATTGATGCAGAAGGTTGGACACCGCGATGGTGCCCCTCTCATGTCAGGCAGTATCAGTCATCATCTTACAAGGACAAATCCTCCATCTAGGTTAGTCTATAAGGTTAAACACAGTTCAAAAAGGGTGTTATGACATTGCTGGCGTCCATAAATCACTGTGTTAATATGAAGAATAGAAATGTGACAGAAAACAAGCTGTATTGACTGGAAGAGAAGCAAGAAGTGGATAAAAAAAACATGCATTATGGTTGCAGAATCAGGTCTGAGCTT
This sequence comes from Nannoperca australis, assembly GCA_036023655.1. Classification (NCBI taxonomy): domain Eukaryota; kingdom Metazoa; phylum Chordata; class Actinopteri; order Centrarchiformes; family Percichthyidae; genus Nannoperca; species Nannoperca australis. The sequence goes on along the minus strand of JAVQJD010081834.1, from coordinate 2,586 downwards.
TAGAAATAACAGAGACATTAAATGTGCAGCAAAAAGGTACCAGGTCTAATAATAATGCTTCCACTATAGGAGCTATGACTCATGTTTATTCTCAGATGGTTTTATTTAAACAGGAGCTGAAGGGGGTGAAGGTTTATCAAATGACACACTGCTAATCACACCTCCTCTTCCCCTTTCTTTCAAACACGTTCATGGGCCAAGTCTCATCTAAATAAACATAAATAAAGAGAGACAAAAAGATACAGGATAATACATCTTTTCATCCAAGGGAAAGATTTGTCACAGATTTGTCTTGCCACATCACCCCAAAACAACCCTGGATGAGTTAGGAGAAAGGAAATGAAATTCTACCCTCCTCTGGGTTTGATGGTAAATGCTCTGTGTCAACATACTGGAATGATGACTGAGCCACGGCTTAATGAGAGAGACACCATGAGGCATCCAAAAAAACTGTAGTCATCAATTTGTCCCTCATTGCTCCAGTATTTGTTTTAGGAGTCATCAAGCGTCCCAGAAATTCAGAGCAGTGAGTCAGTCATCACTCGCTTATGAGGAGCAGAAGTCGAACTCGTTCATGTTACGCATCGTTCCCCTGAGCTCTTCCTGACGCTGGGGTGCATCTCGATGCAGCTTCGTGTTCTTATCGGACTGAATGCTCCTCAGCGTGCTTAAGTGAGTTCACACCTAGGGCAGGCAGAGCAATTATCCCTAATGGCGGAAGGTAAAACCCCATGAATATGTGCAATCATGTGCTTTCGAGGCAAAGAGAGGAGGAAGGGAGGAGGGAGTGCATCTAGTAGAAAGGATTGCTATTCATCATGACATGAACACGGATGCAGAATTGACATTTAGGTTCCTGAAGTACTGACTGATGAATCTGATCAGTTGAGAAGGGGAGGGTATTGCACCAATTATTTGAAAGATCTGCACCTTCAAAGTGTCAATTTTACTAAACAACAAAGTAGGAAGAATTACTGGTGGACCATTCTAAGAAAATCTATTCCCGCTCACGTGATACGAAGACACATATTAGCAAGGTCCTGCGTCCCTCAGGTTATAGGACTAGTTCAACATTTTGGGAAATGATGCGCAGTTATTGATATCTGTATGTATAAAAGTCAAAGAAATTCCGTTTTTTTGCTTTTATTCTAAAAATAAAAAGTGTGACACGTTCTATACCTCTATACTCATGTTTCTCCATTTACTATGAATGGCCAGCAGCCAGTTCGCTTAGCTTAGCATAAAGACGGGAAACAATGGGAAGCAGCTAGCCTGGCTCTCTCTGAAGGTAACAAATGAACGTTACATCTCGTTGGTTTAATCCGTTTGTTACCTTCATACAGAGCCCGTCTAGCTGTTTCTCCTTGTTTCCAGTCGTCATGTTAAGCTAAGCTAACCTCAAACTCTCGGGAGAATAGTTTAACTCATAGTTTAAGTTTGTTGTTTGTGAATATGTTTTGTGTCTGCTATTTGGGGATTTGGGGATAAGAACGACAAAGGACGGGCATTGGAAACTAGCTATAAATGCTTTAGTGTGACAGGAATCTGCAGGAGGCTCTTAGGATCAGAAACCCAGTCAGGCTCTGGGCATTTGGTCAGATGGAGGAAACCCAACTGTCTCAAACTACAGGACACTGAACCGAAGATTAGTCAGTCCACCTCCTTGTCCGTATACCGACTGTGATGTCAACGCTTGATGTGCATCATGTGCCCAGACAACAACAACAACTGTGCTTCCTTTACTTAAAGCAATCAACCTTGTGACAGATGAGTCATAGAAAAATATTTCCTGGGTTTTTCATTTTGAAGAGTCTCCTGTTTCTCTAAGAACATATATCTATGTCTCAGCATGATGACGGTTATGTTTGAAGACGAGCGAGTAAGAGAAGCAGAAATTGAATTACTTACAAAATATGGAAATAAACCTCACTGTATTTGACGTTGGAGGATGAGTAACCAAGGGATTTTAGAGTGTCTGCCGTTAATTAGTCTGGACCTTTATCGCCTTGCCTGAGATCAGTGACTGTGTGCAGACAAAGGGAGACTTCATCACACGAAGGATTTAAGTGACAGAATGAGGTTTGAAGAGAGTGTGTTCTGTAGCTATATATACCCGCACCAATGTAGGACAGGATCCAGGTGTGGTCACCTGGCACTCACATATGCATATGACAGCAAGAGAGAAAAATAAAGACAGAAAGTGCCGCATGGACACACATATAGTCGAGATAATTTAGAATAAAGGAAAAATGTAGAACCTTGAAAGTCAATCTCACAGACTCACCAAGTGGCGTCACAGTTTTTGGTAGTGTATACAGAGAGAAAGTGCTTCTCTGAGAGGGCTAAGAGACATAATGACTACACCTAATGCTTTTATTACCGCATTTAAGATCACTAGATAGCAACATACAGAGGAAGCCTTAGTGCTGGATCTCCTCCTGAAGAGATCAGTGATTCATTTCCTCCCGCCATTATCACGAACGTGTTCATCTTGTTTACAGCAGAGTTGTGTGCGGGGGGGGGGGGGGGGGGGGGGGGGGGGGGGGGGGGGGGGGGGGGGCGGGGGGGGGGGGGGGGGGGGGGGGG